>JALPQD010000508.1:1062136-1120258 GCA_023101885.1 Typhlomys cinereus
TGCACGGAGGCGCCTGAAGCTTCTCTCACACCTCTGTCTTCCGGTGTCTCCCCCTTGGCAACTTCCACTCTCCAATCAGGGAGTCGTTAATGCCGCCTCCTCCCATTATCCTCTATTCCCAGCCTGATTGACCGCACCTACTCACCATCCTGCTAAACGAGATTGGATGTAGCTTTGTTCCAGGTGACTGACTGGGGCTTGAAAGATGAAGAGAAGATGTCGTGAAAGCAAGGACTTGCTCGCACATTGACTGCACCATTTTGCTAATCTTATGGAGAACTCTCCTTGTGATTTACGTGTCACAAGAGGGGCCTGCTCTCTGTGGTAGACATTCCGTGACTCAAGTGTTGGAACCATGGGGATTCGGTATAAACTGTGAAAGTTGAGAGACTATTCCTGTGTTCCTGAAGCCTCTCCTTCCTTTGCAACGTGTTTAACTTCAGAGAAGAGGGTAAAAAAAGAAGTTTCCGTGAAAATGAACAGAGGCTTCAGGTCATGACGAACACAGTTTCTATGATCCCTCAACTCGGGGTCAAGAAAGGTCAAGGATTAAAAAATTCCCATGAAATCGCTGTCTTCCAATCAAATCTCCATCCTCACACGTATAATTTCAGCACTCGGGGAGTGAGCCAGGATTACTTGAATTGAACCGAAGCCAGCCTGGCCTCTGGAGACCCTGTCTCAGAAAATTAGCCAAACACATCACTACGTGGGCGAGTGTTAAAATGTAACTTTATTTATTTATCTTTTACGTATCTATCGATTATGTATCCATCTATTTACGTATCTATCTATCTATCTATCTATCTATCTATCTATCTATCATCTACAATCATCTCAATTTATCTACTCATTATTCTACGCACGCTCTTTTTCACTACAGTAACGATGGAATACCACCTTCCCCACAACAGGAACCAGTAAAATTTTCCCCAAGTATTCGGACAAAACCAAAACGGGTCTGTTTCAGAATTTGAGAACCCAAGAAAAAAAGGGGAAAACCTTTCCTAAGTTTTAAGTCTATTTGAAAAGAGAAAACCCCAAATCCGTCATTGGCTGCACAGTCCAGCCGCCCCCCCTCCCACTGGAGATGCCGGGGCGACCGACGCCTGGGTTCTGCTGCACACGTGGATTTGCTGGCTGTTTAGCTGGTGTCCATGCTTTCACGGTAGGCATCCAGCTGTGCATCCAGCTTCCGCCGAGTGCTGGTGCGCGGCGCGCCGCGTGCCTCGTTCGGCCTCTTCCCCGCCGCCAGCTGCCTCGGCGAGTCCCTCTGGGAGCACCGCCACCACTGCAAATGCTCCCAGGCCCTTGCTTCCGCTTTGTGTGGGTCTCCGCTGCGTCGATCTGTGATCACGAGCTGGTGTTCATAGGGCGGCCACGCAGGGACCCCGTGTTATTCCTCATGGCCTCCAGGGCGTCTGCCTTCCGCTCAAAGTGCAGGATGCCGTCCCTAAGCTTCGCCCACCACCGATCGTAGTGCACGGCGCCTCCTGAGCGTTCCGAATTCCAGCGAGACTTCCTGAACGTCGCGCGCGACAGCCCGAAGTGCAGGTTGGACAGCAGAAGTCTGCCGCGGTCTCCAGGCCGGCTCCGCCCCCGAAGCCGCTGCGCCAGGTCGTGCTGCCACTTGTCGGGCAGAGCCGCTTCGGCCCCTGCTTTGGGCGTCTGGGTCCTCGCTTCCGTGCGTTCTTTGCCGCGTCGCATCGGGCGCGGGCCAATCCTGCTTCTGTTTCCGCATGGGCCCGGTCAAAAAATATGCTCTCTCTTCTCTTCTCTCCTCCTCTCTCTCTGCTCTCTCCTCTCTCTCTCTTCTCTCTCTCCCTCTCTCCCTCCCTCCCCTCCTCTCTAGGTATGTATGCCTGTGCTTGCGTGTGTGACTACGTGTGTGTGTGTGTGTGTGTGTGTGTGTGTGTGTGTGTGTTGGGTGTAGCAATAAGGAATGCAGTCCTTGTAAAATTTCCTAGAAAAGAAATTAGGGGAAGGGTCAGATGGCTCAGGGGTTAAGTGTCTGCCTCCCAAGCAGAAGGACCTGAGATCGGGTGCCAGAATTCTTCAAATGCTTGTTGGAAATGGCAGCTAACCTTCCTGGAAGGCAAGCTCGAGAAACATCAGAGAAAAGCCAAAAAGGAGGTAGAGCAATCCTGCAGGCTGATTCCAGAAGGTCACCCTCAGAGCTCCAGAGTGGCATGCCAAAGAAATAAATACCTATGTAAAGAAAAAGGTTTTCCAAAAGCATCACGTTACTCACTTACACACCTACTGTGTAAAAGATAATCATACGCAAAATACACAAAATGTACGCCATGCAAATCACTTTATGGAATAGGTCAGGAAAATTCTTTGATTCGGAACAACATGTCCAGACGACCAGAGTGGGCGAGGTCTCAGCCTTCCATTGCAACTTGCTCAACCTGTGTGGTCAAGGCACCCCAGAAGTTCAGATGTCAACTAGCTCCTGGACTTCTTTATTTTTATTTTCTCTTATTTTATTTATTTTTTTTGTATCTCACATCCTCCGCCTGACCTAGGATGTGAGATGAACACTGTGCCGGAGCTGACCTGTCGTGTCTAGGATGCGTGGCCCGCGCACGCATAACGCCAAGCAACTGACCGAGCGCGGATGCGTGTTCCGGTGGCCCTCCCCTAATCTACACCACGGAGCTGGGGAATCCCACCAGGGTGGGGCCTGCAGGTGCTTCCACCAAGGGAGTGAGGGCTCCACCCACAGGCACTCGCAGGAGGACCCCCAAGAGAGGCACATCGCAGCGTCCCCTGTCCCGAGAGCCCAGTCATCACAGACTGCTGAATCCCAAGGCCCCTTTGTCTGCCAGCAAGAGCACGCGGGAGAGACTGCGGGACAGTCGGAATCGCGAGTGCAGTGCTTGCACTCAGCCTTGTGTTTCTTCCTTGAGGTCCGCCCCAGCGAGAGAGCCTACCAAGTGCCCAGCCGGCGCCAGGTGCGTGAGTGAGTGACACTGGGTGTGTGAAGAGGCCAGCTGCTGGTGGGGCCTCTGCCTGAGCGAGAGACCTGAGTGGACATGGCCTCGCTTCCCACGCAAGGCTGCTGGTCTCCCAGAGACACCCTGCGGCTCCTGGAAGCCATAGAGAACAATGTGGCAGCCGATGATGGGCGAGGATTCCAGAAGACCCAGGCCGAGCTGGACTGGGACAGAGTAGCTTTGGGAAAGTTCTCGGGGGCCACGTGCAGACTGAGGTGGCTGGAGACTTGGCACAAGCTGAAGAAGTTGCGCACCCTGTCGGCGCTGGTGCGGAAGCTAAGCGCCTTGCGCAACGCCTCCCCAAGACTCAGGCGCCCAAGAAGCACCCCGACTTCCCCAAAAGGCCCCTGACCGCCTACCTGCGCTTCTACAGGGAGCAGAGGGCCCAGTACTCTCGGCTGTACCCCGACCTCAGCAACCCGCAGCTCAGCAGACTGCTGAGCGAGAAGTACAAGCAGCTCCCGGAGCACGTGAGGCAGCAGTACGTGCGCGCCTTCCACGAGGAGAAAAAGCTCTACGAGGAAAACCTGGCTCGATTCAAGGAAGACCACCCTGAGGCGGCCCGGCATTCCAAGACATCCCTGGTGCTCGCGCGTCGCCAGCCCAAGGCTCCCAGGAGCCGCCCCGGGAAAGGTGACAGCCCTCCAGGCCCCCGCACCGACCAGCCTCTCCGGGACACCCCTCCAGCTCCACGGGGGAACGCTGCGGCTGCGGGGATAACCCGAGAAACCCCCATGAATGGATACCACAAGTTTTCACCGAGGATTGCGGGCCAGCGAGGAGCTGAGGCATCTGCCCCCGAGGGAGCGCAGGGTGGAGATCGCAGACGCTGGCAGCGACTCCCGCCGAGCCTGAAGCAGCTTCACGAGAGGCAGGCGGAGGAGCTGCGCGCTGCGCTACAGGCTGAGCCTGGACCGCTGGCTCAAGAGCCTGTCGCCCGAGGAATATGCTTCCTACAGAGACGCCCAGGCCGCCATGGGCAAGGGAAAGTTGTGGGCCACCATGGCAGGCCGCTTCCTCACCTGCGGAGGCCCACCTGTGCGGGAGGATGGGCCCTCCTCTGCAGGCAAGGGGTCCTGGGGCAAGGGGGAAGCTCGGCTCCCTCCTTCCCCGCAAGGGGCCTTCTGCCTCGGCCCCTCTGGCTCCTCCGCAGAAAATCGGATGGCCCCTGGGCAAGAGGACCCGGGAAGCGACTCTTCGGGCTCCAGCAGCCCAGCTGAAGCAAGAGGGCCTCGCCTCTCTTCCTCCGGGGAATCCTCGGACCTGGACTGGCTCTGAGCCCCTTCTCCTTCCCAGTCATCCATGCAAACCCAGGCCAGGCTCTTCTCAGGGAGGGAAGCGGCGAGCCTGGCCAAAGGGAACCGTGCTTCCCACAATGTGTGCGAAAATCAGAACCCTGAAGAACCCAGGACTCATTGGATCCCAAGGACGCCGTGTGGACGGCATGGATGCATCCAGACATACTTGGCAGCTCCAAGGAACAAGGAGCCCGTACCTCTCTGCTCTCTGTCCCTGGCTCTCCTCCGTGCTCAAGTGGACTTTCTGCTCCAGGTGGAGCCTCCAAGTCGACTTCTTCCACCTGCTCCCCTCTCACACACACTAAACTCCAGGTCCCAAGCCTCCCGGTGCTGCGACAGGGACAATTGAGTCCCGCAGAATTTCCAAGAGTTTCTCTCCGGCTTTCCTGGGCCCAGCCCAAAGCCACCTCTCTGCCATCAGCTGCTTGGTGGGAGTTGCGGGGCAGACTCATCCTTCTCCCGAGCCCCCCACTCCCAGCCTGCTGAGGCGGTCCGCGGGGCCTGCTCTGGATCTCTGGCGCAAAGGTGCGGGGAGAAGAACTGGAACTCCACGGTCCCCGCCCCTTCCCCGCCCCCTGGCAAAGAAAGGGACCTACTAGTGCTCACTCACTCAGGGGCTGCTGGAGCCTCAGCCCGGTTGCTAAGGACGCTGCGCGCGCCGCGCCTGCATTCCAGACAGGGGCTCTCAAGTCCCGGGGAGCAGACTTGAGCCCCTGGCGACCCGTCAGTCCAATTGCGCCCGCTCTACCTTGCAGCCGCCGCCCGCCTCTTCGTTCCCAAGAAGAAATGCCACGCTCTGCGCGGGTCTCCTGGGAAAGCCGCCGCCTGCTGATTCCGCCCGCCTGCAGCCCGGACCGAAGGTCGCCCTGCACTCACTCACTCACTCACTCACTCACTCACTCACTCCATCCCGACTGATCGACAGACCTCTCTGCAGCACTGAGCCTCCCTCCCGCAGAGGCCCTGGCGGATGCCAAGCGGCCCCGCTGCGGCGCGCTGCTCTTCCCCAACCAAGTCCAGGGCTTCCTGGGAAAAGGCAGTCCCCGCTCTCGTGCCATCCTCGTGCTGCCGCTGGCAAGTCTGGAACCCTTCCACTTCGGAGTCAACCCACACGGTGCGGATATCCTGTTACCTCCTCAGCACCAGGGGGACGGTTTCAGCCGAAAGCCTTCAAACACTCCAAAAATGAGCTCGCTCCTTAGGAAACTCGCCCAGGGAAGGAACAGGACATCTTGGACTCGTGTGCACCGGCAGAAAGATGAGTGATATCACTGCCCGCTGTGCGGAACCCTAAGACAGAGATCGTCTTAGAGGATCAAATCCCCGACACTTGACAACTTCCAAAGAAAAAGAAGTGGATGTGCATCGTCCTCACAACCCTCTTCCTTCCTTCCATGAGGCGGTTCTAAGTCCGAGTGTCTGCCTCACAAGCTGTACAGTGACCAAAGTTCAAAATGGGAATAATATTGTTCTACACTAGGAAGGGAAAAGGAGGTTGAGTAAACTACTCTCTCCGACTGCAATACAGCAATCCTCTGGATCTACAGAATCCATAGAGAGGGAAAGTAAGAAATTCCTACAGGTGGAAGATGTTGCCAACTCTCCCTCCCCTTCCTATCATTCTTTCGACTCAGAAAGAGGGGAAATTGCTTGGAAATCCATCGCAATTCAGTACTCGAAAAAGTTGAAGTCGGGTCTACACAGAACTGTTATCAAGCAGATCCAACAGATATTTTAAGAAATCGGTTTTCAAGGGGGAAGAAGGAAGTGATTCCCAAAAAAGAAACCTTGAAAGCAGTGGTTCAATTGTAGTTTCAAAGTCTATATGAAAATAGTCCAGTTGGAGAAAGGGCTGGGGGCTTCATCAGTTCACATAGAGGAAAGCGAACCGATGCAGTTTCTTCCATATTGGCAGATGCAGAGGAGTTATTCTGTCTCTTATCAAGTCCTGTACTGGAAATGGTAGCTCTCAACAGGTCAAAAAATATGCTCTCTCTCTCTCTCTTCTCTCTCCTCTCTATCTCTCTATCTCTCTCTCTCTCCTCTCTCTCTCTCTGCTCTCTCTCCTCTCTCCCTCTCCCTCTCCGCCCCTCCCCTCCCTTTAGGTATGTGACTGTGCTTGCGTGTGTGACTACGTGTGTGTGTGTGTGTGTGTGTGTGTGTGTGTGTGTGTGTTTGGAGTGTAGCAATAAGGAATGCAGTCCTTGTAAAATTCTCCTAGAAAAGAAATTAGGGGAAGGGTGAGATGGCTCAGGATTAAGTGTCTGCCTCCCAAGCAGAACGACCTGAGATCGGGTGCCAGAATATTCTTCAAATGCTTGTTGGAAATGGCAGCTAACCTTCCTGGAAGGCAAGCTCGAGAAACATCAGAGAAAAGCCAAAAAGGAGGTAGAGCAATCCTGCAGGCTGATTCCAGAGGTCACCCTCAGAGCTCCAGAGTGGCATGCCAAAGAAATAAATACCTATGTAAAGAAAAAGGTTTTCCAAAAGCATCACGTTACTCACTTACACACCTACTGTGTAAAAGATAATCATACGCAAAATACACAAATGTACGCCATGCAAATCACTTTATGGAATAGGTCAGGAAAATTCTTTGATTCGGAACAACATGTCCAGACGACCAGAGTGGGCGAGGTCTCAGCCTTCCATTGCAACTTGCTCAACCTGTGTGGTCAAGGCACCCCAGAAGTTCAGATGTCAACTAGCTCCTGGACTTCTTTATTTTTATTTTCTCTTATTTTATTTATTTTCGTTTGTATCTCACATCCTCCGACTGACCTAGGATGTGAGATAGACACTGTGTCCGGGAGCTGAGCCTGTCGTGTTCTGGGATCGTGCCAGGCAGAAGAGAAGAGAAAAGAACTGACCGAGCGCTGAGTGCGTGTTCAGGTGTGCCCTGCCCCTAATCTCACCACGGAGCTGGGGAATCCCGCCAGGGTGGGGCCTGCAGGGGCTTCCGCCAAGGGAGTGAGGGCTCCGCCCACAGGCACTTGCAGGAAGACCCCCGAGAGAGGCACATCGCGGCGTCCCCTGTCCCGAGAGCCCAGGCTTCACAGACTGCTGAATCCCAAGGCCCCTTTCTCTGCGAGCAAGAGCACGCGGGAGAGACTGCGGGACAGTCGGAATCGCGAGTGCAGTGCGTGCACTCAGCCTTGTGTTTCTTCCTTGAGGTCCGCCCCAGCAAGCGAGCCTAGCAAGTGCCCACCCGGTGCCAGGTGCGTGAGTGCGTGAGACTGCGTGTGTGAAGAGGCCAGCTGCTGTTGGGGCCTCTGCCTGAGCGAGAGACCTGAGTGGACATGGCCTCGCTTCCCACGCAAGGGTGCTGGTCTCCGAGAGACACCCTGCGGCTCCTGGAAGCCATAGAGAACAATGTGGCAGCCGACGATCGGCGAGGATTCCAGAAGACCCAGGCCGAGCTGGACTGGGACAGAGTAGCTTTTGGAAAGTTCTCGGGGGACATGTGCAGACTGAGGTGGCTGGAGATTTCGCACAAGCTGAGGAAGTCGCGCACCCTGTCGGCGCTGGTGCGGGAAGCCAAGCGCCGCGCGCAACGCCTCCCCAAGGCTCAGGCGCCCAAGAAGCACCCCGACTTCCCCAAAAGGCCCCTGACCGCCTACCTGCGCTTCTACAGGGAGCAGAGGGCCCAGTACTCTCGGCTGTACCCTGACCTCAACAACCCGCAGCTCAGCAGACTGCTGAGCGAGAAGTACAAGCAGCTCCCGGAGCACGTGAGGCAGCAGTACGTGCGCGCCTTCCACGAGGAGAAAGAGCTCTACGAGGAGAAACTGGCTCGATTCAAGGAAGACCACCCTGACCCGGCCCGGCATTCCAAGACATCCCTGGTGCCCGCGCGTCGCCCAGCCCAAGGCTCCCAGGAGCCGCCCCCGGGAAAGGTGACAGCCCTCCAGGCCCCCGCACCGACCAGCCTCTCCGGGACACCCCTCCAGCTCCACGGGGGAACGCTGCGGCTGCGGGGAGAACCCGAGAAACCCCCCATGAATGGATACCACAAGTTTCACCGAGATTGCTGGGCCAGCGAGGAGCTGAGGCATCTGCCCCCGAGGGAGCGCAGGGTGGAGATCGGCAGACGCTGGCAGCGACTCCCGCGGAGCCTGAAGCAGCTTCACGAGAGGCAGGCGGAGGAGCTGCGCGCGCGCTACAGGCTGAGCCTGGACCGCTGGCTCAAGAGCCTGTCGCCCGAGGAATATGCTTCCTACAGAGACGCGCAGGCCGCCATGGGCAAGGGAAAGGTGTGGGCCGCCCTGGCAGGCCGCTTCCTCACCTGCGGAGCCCCACCTGCGCGGGAGGATGGGCCCTCCTCTGCAGGCAAGGGGTCCTGGGGGAAGGAGGAAGCTCGGGTCCCTCCTTCCCCGCAAGGGGCCTTCTGCCTCAGCCCCTCTGGCTCCTCCGCAGAAAATCGGATGGCCCCTGGGCAAGAGGACCCGGGAAGCGACTCTTCGGGCTCCAGCAGCCCAGCTGAAGCAAGAGGGGGGCCTCGCCTCTCTTCCTCCGGGGAATCCTCGGACCTGGACTGGTTCTGAGCCCCTTCTCCTTCCCAGTCATCCATGCAAACCCAGGCCAGGCTCTTCTCAGGGAGGGAAGCGGCGAGCCTGGCCAAAGGGAACCGTGCTTCCCACAATGTGTGCGAAAATCAGAACCCTGAAGAACCAGGACTCACTGGATCCCAAGGACGCCATGTGGACGGCATGGATGCATCCAGACATACTTGGGAGCGCCAAGGAACAAGGAGCCGGTACCCGCTCTGCTCTCTGTCCCTGGCTCTCCTCCGTGCTCAAGTGGACTTTCTGCTCCAGGTGGAGCCTCCAAGTCGACTTCTTCCGCCTCTCCCTTCTCACACACACTAAACTCCAGGTCCCAAGCCTCGCGGGCTGCGACAGGGACAATTGAGTCCCGCAGAATTTCCAAGGGTTTCTCCCGGCTTTCCTGGGCCCAGCCCAAAGCCACCTCTCTGCCATCAGCTGCTTGGTGGGAGTTGCGGGGCAGACTCATCCTTCTCCCGAGCCCCCCACTCCCAGCCTGCTGAGGCGGTCCGCGGGGCCTGCTCTGGATCTCTGGCGCAACGGTGCGGGGAGACGAACCCGAACTCCACGGTCCCCACCCCTTCCCCCGCCCCCTGGCAAAGAAAGGGACCTACTGGTGCTCACTCACTCAGGCGCTCCCCGAACCTCAGCCCGGTTGCTAAGGACGCTGCGCGCGCCGCGCCGGCATTCCACACAGGGGCTCTCAAGTCCCGGGGAGCAGACTTGAGCCCCTGGCGACCCGTCAGTCCAATTGCGCCCGCTCTACCTCGCAGCCGCCGCCCGCCTCTTCGGTTCCCAAAGAAGAAATGCCACGCTCTGCGCGGGTCTCCTGGGAAAGCCGCCGCCTGCTGATTCCGCCCGCCTGCAGCCCGGACCGAAGGTCGCCCTGCACTCACTCACTCACTCACTCACTCACTCACTCACTCACTCACCCATCCACCGACTGATCGACAGACCTCTCTGCAGCACTGAGCCTCCCTCCCGCAGAGGCCCTGGCGGATGCCAAGCGGCCCCGCTGCGGCGCGCTGCTCTTCCCCAACCAAGTCCAGGGCTTCCTGGGAAAAGGCAGTCCCCGCTCTCGTGCCATCCTCGTGCTGCCGCTGGCAAAGTCTGGAACCCTTCCACTTCGGAGTCAACCCACACGGTGCGGATATCCTGTTACCTCCTCAGCACCAGGGGGACGGTTTCAGCCGAAAGCCTTCAAACACTCCAAAAATGAGCTCGCTCCTTAGGAAACTCGCCCAGGGAAGGAACAGGACATCTTGGACTCGTGTGCACCGGCAGAAAGATGAGTGATATCACTGCCCGCTGTGCGGAACCCTAAGACAGAGATCGTCTTAGAGGATCAAATCCCCGACACTTGACAACTTCCAAAGAAAAAGAAGTGGATGTGCATCGTCCTCACAACCCTCTTCCTTCCTTCCATGAGGCGGTTCTAAGTCCGAGTGTCTGCCTTACAAGCTGTACAGTGACCAAAGTTCAAAATGGGAATAATATTGTTCTACACTAGGAAGGGAAAAGGAGGTTGAGTAAACTACTCTCTCCGACTGCAATACAGCAATCCTCTGGATCTACAGAATCCATAGAGAGGGAAAGTAAGAAATTCCTACAGGTGGAAGATGTTGCCAACTCTCCCTCCCCTTCCTATCATTCTTTCGACTCAGAAAGAGGGGAAATTGCTTGGAAATCCATCGCAATTCAGTACTCGAAAAAGTTGAAGTCGGGTCTACACAGAACTGTTATCAAGCAGTCCAACAGATATTTTTAAGAAATCGGTTTTCCAAGGGGGAAGAAGGAAGTGATTCCCAAAAAAGAAACCTTGAAAGCAGTGGTTCAATTGTAGTTTTCAAAGTCTAGATGAAAATAGTCCAGTTGGAGAAAGGGCTTGGGGGCTTCATCAGTTCACATAGAGGAAAGCGAACCGATGCATTGCTTCCATATGGGCAGAGGCAGAGGAGTTATTCTGTCTCTTATCAAGTCCTGTACTGGAAATGGTAGCTCTCAACAGGTCAAAAAATATGCTCTCCTCTAGCTCTCTCTTTCTCTCCTCCTCTCTCTCCTCTCTCATGCTCTCTCTCCTCCCTCCCTCTCTCTCCTCCTCTCCTCTCTCTCTTCTCTCCCTCTCTCTCCCCTCCTCCCTCCTCTCCTTCTCTCCTCCTCACTCTTCTCCTCTCCCTCCTCTCCTCCTCTCTCTCTCTCTCTCTCTCTCGCTCTCTCCTCTCTCTCTCTCTCTCTCTCGCTCATCTCTCTCTCTCTCGCTCTCCTCTCTCTCTCTCTCTCTCGTCTCTCTCCTCTCTCCCTCCCCCTCCCTCTAGTATGTATGCCTGTGCTTGCGTGTGACTACGTGTGTGTGTGTGTGTGTGTGTGTGTGTGTGTGTGTGTGTGTTTGGAGTGTAGCAATAAGGAATGCAGTCCTTGTAAAATTCTCCTAGAAAAGAAATTAGGGGAAGGGTCAGATGGCTCAGGGGTTAAGTGTCTGCCTCCCAAGCAGAAGGACCTGAGATCGGGTGCCAGAATATTCTTCAAATGCTTGTTGGAAATGGCAGCTAACCTTCCTGGAAGGCAAGCTCGAGAAACATCAGAGAAAAGCCAAAAAGGAGGTAGAGCAATCCTGCAGGCTGATTCCAGAGGTCACCCTCAGAGCTCCAGAGTGGCATGCCAAAGAAATAAATACCTATGTAAAGAAAAAGGTTTTCCAAAGCATCACGTTACTCACTTACACACCTACTGTGTAAAAGATAATCATACGCAAAATACACAAATGTACGCCATGCAAATCACTTTATGGAATAGGTCAGGAAAATTCTTTGATTCGGAACAACATGTCCAGACGACCAGAGTGGCGAGGTCTCAGCCTTCCATTGCAACTTGCTCAACCTGTGTGGTCAAGGCATACATACCAGAAGTTCAGATGTCAACTAGCTCCTGGACTTCTTTATTTTTATTTTCTCTTATTTTATTTATTTTCGTTTTGTATCTCACATCCTCCGACTGACCTAGGATGTGAGATAGACACTGTGTCCGGGAGCTG
The DNA here is from genome assembly GCA_023101885.1 of Typhlomys cinereus. Classification (NCBI taxonomy): domain Eukaryota; kingdom Metazoa; phylum Chordata; class Mammalia; order Rodentia; family Platacanthomyidae; genus Typhlomys; species Typhlomys cinereus. The sequence continues at coordinate 1,074,012 of JALPQD010000508.1, forward strand.
AGCCTGTCGTGTTCTGGGATCGTGCCAGGCAGAAGAGAAGAGAAAAGAACTGACCGAGCGCTGAGTGCGTGTTCAGGTGTGCCCTGCCCCTAATCTCACCACGGAGCTGGGGAATCCCGCCAGGGTGGGGCCTGCAGGGGCTTCCGCCAAGGGAGTGAGGGCTCCGCCCACAGGCACTTGCAGGAAGACCCCCGAGAGAGGCACATCGCGGCGTCCCCTGTCCCGAGAGCCCAGGCTTCACAGACTGCTGAATCCCAAGGCCCCTTTCTCTGCGAGCAAGAGCACGCGGGAGAGACTGCGGGACAGTCGGAATCGCGAGTGCAGTGCGTGCACTCAGCCTTGTGTTTCTTCCTTGAGGTCCGCCCCAGCAAGCGAGCCTAGCAAGTGCCCACCCGGTGCCAGGTGCGTGAGTGCGTGAGACTGCGTGTGTGAAGAGGCCAGCTGCTGTTGGGGCCTCTGCCTGAGCGAGAGACCTGAGTGGACATGGCCTCGCTTCCCACGCAAGGGTGCTGGTCTCCGAGAGACACCCTGCGGCTCCTGGAAGCCATAGAGAACAATGTGGCAGCCGACGATCGGCGAGGATTCAAGAAGACCCAGGCCGAGCTGGACTGGGACAGAGTAGCTTTTGGAAAGTTCTCGGGGGACATGTGCAGACTGAGGTGGCTGGAGATTTCGCACAAGCTGAGGAAGTCGCGCACCCTGTCGGCGCTGGTGCGGGAAGCCAAGCGCCGCGCGCAACGCCTCCCCAAGGCTCAGGCGCCCAAGAAGCACCCCGACTTCCCCAAAAGGCCCCTGACCGCCTACCTGCGCTTCTACAGGGAGCAGAGGGCCCAGTACTCTCGGCTGTACCCCTGACCTCAACAACCCGCAGCTCAGCAGACTGCTGAGCGAGAAGTACAAGCAGCTCCCGGAGCACGTGAGGCAGCAGTACGTGCGCGCCTTCCACGAGGAGAAAGAGCTCTACGAGGAGAAACTGGCTCGATTCAAGGAAGACCACCCTGACCCGGCCCGGCATTCCAAGACATCCCTGGTGCCCGCGCGTCGCCCAGCCCAAGGCTCCCAGGAGCCGCCCCCGGGAAAGGTGACAGCCCTCCAGGCCCCCGCACCGACCAGCCTCTCCGGGACACCCCCCCCAGCTCCACGGGGGAACGCTGCGGCTGCGGGGAGAACCCGAGAAACCCCCCATGAATGGATACCACAAGTTTCACCGAGATTGCTGGGCCAGCGAGGAGCTGAGGCATCTGCCCCCGAGGGAGCGCAGGGTGGAGATCGGCAGACGCTGGCAGCGACTCCCGCGGAGCCTGAAGCAGCTTCACGAGAGGCAGGCGGAGGAGCTGCGCGCGCGCTACAGGCTGAGCCTGGACCGCTGGCTCAAGAGCCTGTCGCCCGAGGAATATGCTTCCTACAGAGACGCGCAGGCCGCCATGGGCAAGGGAAAGGTGTGGGCCGCCCTGGCAGGCCGCTTCCTCACCTGCGGAGCCCCACCTGCGCGGGAGGATGGGCCCTCCTCTGCAGGCAAGGGGTCCTGGGGGAAGGAGGAAGCTCGGGTCCCTCCTTCCCCGCAAGGGGCCTTCTGCCTCAGCCCCTCTGGCTCCTCCGCAGAAAATCGGATGGCCCCTGGGCAAGAGGACCCGGGAAGCGACTCTTCGGGCTCCAGCAGCCCAGCTGAAGCAAGAGGGGGGCCTCGCCTCTCTTCCTCCGGGGAATCCTCGGACCTGGACTGGTTCTGAGCCCCTTCTCCTTCCCAGTCATCCATGCAAACCCAGGCCAGGCTCTTCTCAGGGAGGGAAGCGGCGAGCCTGGCCAAAGGGAACCGTGCTTCCCACAATGTGTGCGAAAATCAGAACCCTGAAGACCAGGACTCACTGGATCCCAAGGACGCCATGTGGACGGCATGGATGCATCCAGACATACTTGGGAGCGCCAAGGAACAAGGAGCCGCTACCGCTCTGCTCTCTGTCCCTGGCTCTCCTCCGTGCTCAAGTGGACTTTCTGCTCCAGGTGGAGCCTCCAAGTCGACTTCTTCTTCTTCCGCCTCTCCCTTCTCACACACACTAAACTCCAGGTCCCAAGCCTCGCGGGCTGCGACAGGGACAATTGAGTCCCGCAGAATTTCCAAGGGTTTCTCCCCGGCTTTCCTGGGCCAGCCCAAAGCCACCTCTCTGCCATCAGCTGCTTGGTGGGAGTTGTGGGGCAGACTCATCCTTCTCCCGAGCCCCCCACTCCCAGCCTGCTGAGGCGGTCCGCGGGGCCTGCTCTGGATCTCTGGCGCAACGGTGCGGGGAGAGAACCCGAACTCCACGGTCCCCGCCCCTTCCCCGCCCCCTGGCAAAGAAAGGGACCTACTAGTGCTCACTCACTCAGGGCGCTCCCGAGCCTCAGCCCGGTTGCTAAGGACGCTGCGCGCGCCGCGCCTGCATTCCACACAGGGGCTCTCAAGTCCCGGGGAGCAGACTTGAGCCCCTGGCGACCCGTCAGTCCAATTGCGCCCGCTCTACCTCGCAGCCGCCGCCCGCCCCTTGGGTTCCCAAAGAAGAAATGCCACGCGCTGCGCGGGTCTCCTGGGAAAGCCGCCGCCTGCTGATTCCGCCCGCCTGCAGCCCGGACCGAAGGTCGCCCTGCACTCACTCACTCACTCACTCACTCACTCACTCACTCACTCACTCACCCATCCACCGACTGATCGACAGACCTCTCTGCAGCACTGAGCCTCCCTCCCGCAGAGGCCCTGGCGGATGCCAAGCGGCCCCGCTGCGGCGCGCTGCTCTTCCCCAACCAAGTCCAGGGCTTCCTGGGAAAAGGGCAGTCCCCGCTCTCGTGCCATCCTCGTGCTGCCGCTGGCAAAGTCTGGAACCCTTCCACTTCGGAGTCAACCCACACGGTGCGGATATCCTGTTACCTCCTCAGCACCAGGGGACGGTTTCAGCCGAAAGCCTTCAAAACACTCCAAAAATGAGCTCGCTCCTTAGGAAACTCGCCCAGGGAAGGACTAGGACATCTTGGACTCGTGTGCACCGGCAGAAAGATGAGTGATATCACTGCCCGCTGTGCGGAACCCTAAGACAGAGATCGTCTTAGAGGATCAAATCCCCGACACTTGACAACTTCCAAAGAAAAAGAAGTGGATGTGCATCGTCCTCACAACCCTCTTCCTTCCTTCCATGAGGCGGTTCTAAGTCCGAGTGTCTGCCTTACAAGCTGTACAGTGACCAAAGTTCAAAATGGGAATAATATTGTTCTACACTAGGAAGGGAAAAGGAGGTTGAGTAAACTACTCTCTCTGACTGCAATACAGCAATCCTCTGGATCTACAGAATCCATAGAGAGGGAAAGTAAGAAATTCCTACAGGTGGAAGATGTTGCCAACTCTCCCTCCCCTTCCTATCATTCTTTCGACTCAGAAAGAGGGGAAATTGCTTGAAATCCATCGCAATTCAGTACTCGAAAAAGTTGAAGTCGGGTCTACACAGAACTGTTATCAAGCAGTCCAACAGATATTTTTAAGAAATCGGTTTTCAAGGGGGAAGAAGGAAGTGATTCCCAAAAAAGAAACCTTGAAGCAGTGGTTCAATTGTAGTTTTCAAAGTCTAGATGAAAATAGTCCAGTTGGAGAAAGGGCTGGGGGCTTCATCAGTTCACATAGAGGAAAGCGAACCGATGCAGTTGCCTTCCATATGGGCAGAGGCAGATGAGTTATTCTGTCTCTTATCAAGTCCTGTACTGGAATGGTAGCTCTCAACAGGTCAAAAATATTGATTCATTTACTCTCTCTCTCTCTCTCTCCTCCATCTCTCCTCTCATCTCTCTCTCTACTCTCTCTCTCTCTCTCTCATCTCCTCTCTCTCTTCACTCTCCTCTTTAAGTATGTATGCATTGTGCTTTGCGTATGTATGACTGTAGCGTGTGTGTTATGATACGTGTGTGTGTGTGTGTGTGTGTTGTGTTTGAGTGTAGCAATAAGAAATGCAGTCCTTGTAAAATTCTCCTAGAAAAGAAATTAGGGGAAGGGTCAGATGGCTCAGGGGTTAAGTGTCCTGCCTCCCAAGCAGAAGGACCTGAGATCGGGTGCCAGAATATTCTTCAAATGCTTGTTGGAAATGGCAGCTAACCTTCCTGGAAGGCAAGCTCGAGAAACATCAGAGAAAAGCCAAAAAGGAGGTAGAGCAATCCTGCAGGCTGATTCCAGAGGTCACCCTCAGAGCTCCAGAGTGGCATGCCAAAGAAATAAATACCTATGTAAAGAAAAAGGTTTTCCAAAAGCATCACGTTACTCACTTACACACCTACTGTGTAAAAGATAATCATACGCAAAATACACAATGTACGCCATGCAAATCACTTTATGGAATAGGTCAGGAAAATTCTTTGATTCGGAACAACATGTCCAGACGACCAGAGTGGGCGAGGTCTCAGCCTTCCATTGCAACTTGCTCAACCTGTGTGGTCAAGGCATACATACCAGAAGTTCAGATGTCAACTAGCTCCTGGACTTCTTTATTTTTATTTTCTCTTATTTTATTTATTTTCGTTTTGTATCTCACATCCTCCGACTGACCTAGGATGTGAGATAGACACTGTGTCCGGGAGCTGAGCCTGTCGTGTTCTGGGATCGTGCCAGGCAGAAGAGAAGAGAAAAGAACTGACCGAGCGCTGAGTGCGTGTTCAGGTGTGCCCTGCCCCTAATCTCACCACGGAGCTGGGGAATCCCGCCAGGGTGGGGCCTGCAGGGGCTTCCGCCAAGGGAGTGAGGGCTCCGCCCACAGGCACTTGCAGGAAGACCCCGAGAGAGGCACATCGCGGCGTCCCCTGTCCCGAGAGCCCAGGCTTCACAGACTGCTGAATCCCAAGGCCCCTTTCTCTGCGAGCAAGAGCACGCGGGAGAGACTGCGGGACAGTCGGAATCGCGAGTGCAGTGCGTGCACTCAGCCTTGTGTTTCTTCCTTGAGGTCCGCCCCAGCAAGCGAGCCTAGAGAGCTCCAGAGTGGCATGCCAAAGAAATAAATACCTATGTAAAGAAAAAGGTTTTCCAAAAGCATCACGTTACTCACTTACACACCTACTGTGTAAAAGATAATCATACGCAAAATACACAATGTACGCCATGCAAATCACTTTATGGAATAGGTCAGGAAAATTCTTTGATTCGGAACAACATGTCCAGACGACCAGAGTGGGCGAGGTCTCAGCCTTCCATTGCAACTTGCTCAACCTGTGTGGTCAAGGCATACATACCAGAAGTTCAGATGTCAACTAGCTCCTGGACTTCTTTATTTTTATTTTCTCTTATTTTATTTATTTTCGTTTTGTATCTCACATCCTCCGACTGACCTAGGATGTGAGATAGACACTGTGTCCGGGAGCTGAGCCTGTCGTGTTCTGGGATCGTGCCAGGCAGAAGAGAAGAGAAAAGAACTGACCGAGCGCTGAGTGCGTGTTCAGGTGTGCCCTGCCCCTAATCTCACCACGGAGCTGGGGAATCCCGCCAGGGTGGGGCCTGCAGGGGCTTCCGCCAAGGGAGTGAGGGCTCCGCCCACAGGCACTTGCAGGAAGACCCCGAGAGAGGCACATCGCGGCGTCCCCTGTCCCAGGAGCCCAGGCTTCACAGACTGCTGAATCCCAAGGCCCCTTTTCTGCGAGCAAGAGCACGCGGGAGAGAGACTGCGGGACAGTCGGAATCGCGAGTGCAGTGCGTGCACTCAGCCTTGTGTTTCTTCCTTGAGGTCCGCCCAGCAAGCGAGCCTAGCAAGTGCCCACCCGGTGCCGGTGCGTGAGTGCGTGAGGACTGCGTTGTGAAGAGGCCAGCTGCTGTTGGGGCCTCTGCCTGAGCGAGAGACCTGAGTGGACATGGCCTCGCTTCCCACGCAAGGGTGCTGGTCTCCGAGAGACACACCTGCGGCTCCTGGAAGCCATAGAGAACAATGTGGCAGCCGACGATCGGCGAGGATTCAAGAAGACCCAGGCCGAGCTGGACTGGGACAGAGTAGCTTTTGGAAAGTTCTCGGGGGACATGTGCAGACTGAGGTGGCTGGAGATTTCGCACAAGCTGAGGAAGTCGCGCACCCTGTCGGCGCTGGTGCGGGAAGCCAAGCGCCGCGCGCAACGCCTCCCCAAGACTCAGGCGCCCAAGAAGCACCCCGACTTCCCCAAAAGGCCCCTGACCGCCTACCTGCGCTTCTACAGGGAGCAGAGGGGCCAGTACTCTCGGCTGTACCCGGACCTCAACAACCCGCAGCTCAGCAGACTGCTGAGCGAGAAGTACAAGCAGCTCCCGGAGCACGTGAGGCAGCAGTACGTGCGCGCCTTCCACGAGGAGAGAAAAGCTCTAGGGAGAAACTGGCTCGATTCAAGGAAGACCACCTGACCCGGCCCGGCATTCCAAGACATCCCTGGTGCCCGCGCGTCGCCCAGCCCAAGGCTCCCAGGAGCCCCCGGGAAAGGTGACAGCCCTCCAGGCCCCGCACCGACCAGCCTCTGGGACACCCCTCCAGCTCCAGGGGGAACGCTGCGGCTGCGGGGAGAACCCGAGAAACCCCCCATGAATGGATACCACAAGTTTCACCGAGATTGCTGGGCCAGCGAGGAGCTGAGGCATCTGCCCCGAGGGAGCGCAGGGTGGAGATCGGCAGACGCTGGCAGCGACTCCGCGGAGCCTGAAGCGCTTCAAGAGAGGCAGGCGGAGGAGCTGCGCGCGCGACAGGCTGAGCCTGGACCGCTGGCTCAAGAGCCTGTCGCCGGGAATATGCTTCCTACAGAGAGGCGCAGGCCGCCATGGGCAAGGGAAAGGTGTGGGCCGCCCTGGCAGGCCGCTTCCTCACCTGCGGAGCCCCACCTGCGGGGAGGATGGGCCCTCCTCTGCAGGCAAGGGGTCCTGGGGGAAGGAGGAAGCTCGGGTCCCTCCTTCCCCGCAAGGGGCCTTCTGCCTCAGCCCCTCTGGCTCCTGCGCAGAAAATCGGATGGCCCCTGGGCAAGAGGACCCGGGAAGCGACTCTTCGGGCTCCAGCCCAGCTGAAGCAAGAGGGGGGGCCTCGCCTCTCTTCTCGGGAATCCTCGGACCTGGACTGGTTCTGAGCCCCTTCTCCTTCCCAGTCATCCATGCAAACCCAGGCCAGGCTCTTCTCAGGGAGGGAAGCGGCGAGCCTGGCCAAAGGGAACCGTGCTTCCCACAATGTGTGCGAAAATCAGAACCCTGAAGAACCAGGACTCACTGGATCCCAAGGACGCCATGTGGACGGCATGGATGCATCCAGACATACTTGGGAGCGCCAAGGAACAAGGAGCCGGTACCGCTCTGCTCTCTGTCCCTGGCTCTCCTCCGTGCTCAAGTGGACTTTCTGCTCCAGGTGGAGCCTCCAAGTCGACTTCTTCCGCCTCTCCCTTCTCACACCACTAAACTCCAGGTCCCAAGCCTCGCGGGCTGCGACAGGGACAATTGAGTCCCGCAGAATTTCCAAGGGTTTCTCCCCGGCTTTCCTGGGCCCAGCCCAAAGCCACCTCTCTGCCATCAGCTGCTTGGTGGGGTTGCGGGGCAGACTCATCCTTCTCCCGAGCCCCCCACTCCAGCCTGCTGAGGCGGTCCGCGGGTGTCTGGATCTCTGGCGCAACGGTGCGGGGAGAGGACCCGAACTCCACGGTCCCCACCCCTTCCCCCGCCCCTGGCAAAGAAAGGGACTATCTGGTGCTCACTCACTCAGGCGCTCCCCAACCTCAGCCGGTTGCTAAGGACGCTGCGCGCCGCGCGGCATTCCACACAGGGGCTCTCAAGTCCCGGGAGCAGACTTGAGCCCCTGGCGACCCGTCAGTCCAATTGCGCCCGCTCTACCTCGCAGCCGCCGCCCGCCTCTTCGGTTCCCAAAGAAGAAATGCCACGCCTGCGCGGGTCTCTGGGAAAGCCGCCGCCTGCTGATTCCGCCCGCCTGCAGCCCGGACCGAGTCGCCCTGCACTCACTCACTCCCACTCACTCACTCACTCACTCATCACTCACCCATCCACCGACTGATCGACAGACCTCTCTGCAGCACTGAGCCTCCCTCCCGCAGAGGCCCTGGCGGATGCCAAGCGGCCCGCTGCGGCCCGCTGCTCTTCCCCAACCAAGTCCAGGGCTTCCTGGGAAAAGGCAGTCCCCGCTCTCGTGCCATCCTCGTGCTGCCGCTGGCAAAGTCTGGAACCCTTCCACTTCGGAGTCAACCCACACGGTGCGGATATCCTGTTACCTCCTCAGCACCAGGGGGACGGTTTCAGCCGAAAGCCTTCAAACACTCCAAAAATGAGCTCGCTCCTTAGGAAACTCGCCCAGGGAAGGAAACAGGACATCTTGGACTCGTGTGCACCGGCAGAAAGATGAGTGATATCACTGCCGCTGTGCGGAAACCTAAGACAGAGATCGTCTTAGAGGATCAAATCCCCGACACTTGACAACTTCCAAAGAAAAAGAAAGTGGATGTGCATCGTCCTCACAACCTCTTCCTCCTTCCATGAGGCGGTTCTAAGTCCGAGTGTCTGCCTCACAAGCTGTACAGTGACCAAAGTTCCAAATGGGAATAATATTGTTCTCACTAGGAAGGGAAAAGGAGGTTGAGTAAACTACTCTCTCCGACTGCAATACAGCAATCCTCTGGATCTACAGAATCCATAGAGAGGGAAAGTAAGAAATTCCTAGAGGTGGAAGATGTTGCCAACTCTCCCTCCCTTCCTATCATTCTTTCGACTCAGAAAGAGGGGAAATTGCTTGGAAATCCATCGCAATTCAGTACTCGAAAAAGTTGAAGTCGGGTCTACACAGAACTGTTATCAAGCAGTCCAACAGATATTTTTAAGAAATCGGTTTTCAAGGGGGAAGAAGGAAGCGATTCCCAAAAAAAAAAACCTTGAAAGCAGTGGTTCAATTGTAGTTTTCAAAGTCTAGATGAAAATAGTCCAGTTGGAGAAAGGGCTGGGGGCTTATCAGTTCACATAGAGGAAAGCGAACCGATGCATGCTTCCATATGGGCAGAGGCAGAGGAGTTATTCTGTCTCTTATCAAGTCCTGTACTGGAAATGGTGTAGCTCTCAACAGGTCAAAAAATATGCTCTCTTCTCTCTCTCTTTCTCTCTCTCTCTCTCTCTCTCTCTTCTCTCTCCTTCTCCCTCTCTCTCCCTCCCTCCCCTCCCTCTCTAGGTATGTATGCCTGTGCTTGCGTGTGTGACTACGTGTGTGTGTGTGTGTGTGTGTGTGTGTGTTGGAGTGTAGCAATAAGGAATGCAGTCCTTGTAAAATCTCCTAGAAAAGAAAATTAGGGGAAGGGTCAGATGGCTCAGGGGTTAAGTGTCTGCCTCCCAAGCAGAAGGACCTGAGATCGGGTGCCAGAATATTCTTCAAATGCTTGTTGGAAATGGCAGCTAACCTTCCTGGAAGGTTACATCAGAGAAAAGCCAAAAAGGAGGTAGAGCAATCCTGCAGGCTGATTCCAGAGGTCACCCTCAGAGCTCCAGAGTGGCATGCCAAAGAAATAAATACCTATGTAAAGAAAAAGGTTTTCCAAAAGCATCACGTTACTCACTTACACACCTACTGTGTAAAAGATAATCATACGCAAAATACACAATGTACGCCATGCAAATCACTTTATGGAATAGGTCAGGAAAATTCTTTGATTCGGAACAACATGTCCAGACGACCAGAGTGGGCGAGGTCTCAGCCTTCCATTGCAACTTGCTCAACCTGTGTGGTCAAGGCATACATACCAGAAGTTCAGATGTCAACTAGCTCCTGGACTTCTTATTTTTATTTTCTCTATTTTATTTATTTTCGTTTTGTATCTCACATCCTCCGACTGACCTAGGATGTGAGATAGACACTGTGTCCGGGAGCTGAGCCTGTCGTGTTCTGGGATCGTGCCAGGCAGAAGAGAAGAGAAAAGAAATGACCGAGCGCTGAGTGCGTGTTCAGGTGTGCCCTGCCCCTAATCTCACCACGGAGCTGGGGAATCCCGCAGGGTGGGGCCCGCAGGGGCTTCCGCCAAGGGAGTGAGGGCTCCGCCCACAGGCACTTGCAGGAAGACCCCGAGAGAGGCACATCGCGGCGTCCCCTGTCCCGAGAGCCCAGGCTTCACAGACTGCTGAATCCCAAGGCCCCTTCTTGCGAGCAAGAGCACGCGGGAGAGACTGCGGGACAGTCGGAATCGCGAGTGCAGTGCGTGCACTCAGCCTTGTGTTTCTTCCTTGAGGTCCGCCCCAGCAAGCGAGCCTAGCAAGTGCCCACCCGGTGCCAGGTGCGTGAGTGCGTGAGACTGCGTGTGTGAAGAGGCCAGCTGCTGTTGGGGCCTCTGCCTGAGCGAGAGACCTGAGTGGACATGGCCTCGCTTCCCACGCAAGGGTGCTGGTCTCCGAGAGACACCCTGCGGCTCCTGGAAGCCATAGAGAACAATGTGGCAGCCGACGATCGGCGAGGATTCAAGAAGACCCAGGCCGAGCTGGACTGGGACAGAGTAGCTTTTGGAAAGTTCTCGGGGGACATGTGCAGACTGAGGTGGCTGGAGATTTCGCACAAGCTGAGGCGCTGGTGCAGGAAGCCATGCGCCGTGCGCAACGCCTCCCCAAGGCTCAGGCGCCCAAGAAGCACCCCGACTTCCCCAAAAGGCCCCTGACCGCCTACCTGCGCTTCTACAGGGAGCAGAGGGCCCAGTACTCTCGGCTGTACCCTGACCTCAACAACCCGCAGCTCAGCAGACTGCTGAGCGAGAAGTACAAAGCAGCCCGGAGCACGTGAGGCAGCAGTACGTGCGCGCCTTCCACGAGGAGAAAGAGCTCTAGAGAGAAACTGGCTCGATTCAAGGAAGACCACCCTGACCCGGCCCGGCATTCCAAGACATCCCTGGTGCCCGCGCGTCGCCCAGCCCAAGGCTCCCAGGAGCCCCCCGGGAAAGGTGACAGCCCTCCAGGCCCCCCCACCGCAGCCTCTCCGGGACACCCCTCCAGCTCCAGGGGGAACGCTGCGGCTGGCGGGGGAACCCGAGAAACCCCCATGAATGGATACCACAAGTTTCACCGAGATTGCTGGGCCAGCGAGGAGCTGAGGCATCTGCCCCCGAGGGAGCGCAGGGTGGAGATCGGCAGACGCGGCAGCGACTCCCGCGGAGCCTGAAGCAGCTTCAAGAGAGGCAGCGGAGGAGCTGCGCGCGCGCTACAGGCTGAGCCTGGACCGCTGGCTCAAGAGCCTGTCGCCGAGGATATGCTTCCTACAGAGACGCGCAGGCCGCCATGGGCAAGGGAAAGGTGTGGGCCGCCTGGCAGGCCGCTTCCTCACCTGCGGAGCCCCACCTGCGCGGGAGGATGGGCCCTCCTCTGCAGGCAAGGGGTCCTGGGGGAAGGAGGAAGCTCGGGTCCCTCCTTCCCCGCAAGGGGCCTTCTGCCTCAGCCCCTCTGGCTCCTCCGCAGAAAATCGGATGGCCCCTGGGCAAGAGGACCCGGGAAGCGACTCTTCGGGCTCCAGCAGCCATGAAGCAAGAGGGGGGCCTCGCCTCTCTCCTCCGGGAATCCTCGGACCTGGACTGGTTCTGAGCCCCTTCTCCTTCCCAGTCATCCATGCAAACCCAGGCCAGGCTCTTCTCAGGGAGGGAAGCGGCGAGCCTGGCCAAAGGGAACCGTGCTTCCCACAATGTGTGCGAAAATCAGAACCCTGAAGAACCAGGACTCACTGGATCCCAAGGACGCCATGTGGACGGCATGGATGCATCCAACATATTGGGAGCGCCAAGGAACAAGGAGCCGGTACGCTCTGCTCTCTGTCCCTGGCTCTCCTCCGTGCTCAAGTGGACTTTCTGCTCCAGGTGGAGCCTCCAAGTCGACTTCTTCCGCCTCTCCCTTCTCACACACACTAAACTCCAGGTCCCAAGCCTCGCGGGGCTGCGACAGGGACAATTGAGTCCCGCAGAATTTCCAAGGGTTTCTCCCGGCTTTCCTGGGCCCAGCCCAAAGCCACCTCTCTGCCATCAGCTGCTTGGTGGGAGTTGGGGCAGACTCATCCTTCTCCCGAGCCCCCCACTCCCAGCCTCGAGGCGGTCCGCGGGGCTCTGGTCTCTGGCGCAACGGTGCGGGGGAGGAACCCGAACTCCACGGTCCCCACCCCTTCCCCGCCCCTGGCAAAGAAAGGGACATCTGGTGCTCACTCACTCAGGCGCTCCCGAACCTCAGCCGGTTGCTAAGGACGCTGCGCGCCGCGCGGCATTCCACACAGGGGCTCTCAAGTCCCGGGAGCAGACTTGAGCCCCTGGCGACCCGTCAGTCCAATTGCGCCCGCTCTACCTCGCAGCCGCCGCCCGCCTCTTGGTTCCCAAAGAAGAAATGCCACGCCTGCGCGGGTCTCCTGGGGAAAGCCGCCGCCTGCTGATTCCGCCCGCCTGCAGCCCGGACCGAAGTCGCCCTGCACTCACTCACTCATACTCACTCACTCATCTCACTCACTCACCCATCCACCGACTGATCACACGAACTCTCTGCAGCACTGAGCCTCCCCCCGCAGGCCCTGGCGGATGCCAAGCGGCCCCGCTGCGGCGCGCTGCTCTTCCCCAACCAAGTCCAGGGCTTCCTGGGAAAAGGCAGTCCCCGCTCTCGTGCCATCCTCGTGCTGCCGCTGGCAAAGTCTGGAACCCTTCCACTTCGGAGTCAACCCACACGGTGCGGATATCCTGTTACCTCTCTCAGCACCAGGGGGACGGTTTCAGCCGAAAGCCTTCAAACACTCCAAAAATGAGCTCGCTCCTTAGGAAACTCGCCCAGGGAAGGAACAGGACATCTTGGACTCGTGTGCACGGCAGAAAGATGAGTGATATCACTGCCCGCTGTGCGGAACCCTAAGACAGAGATCGTTTAGAGGATCAAATCCCCGACACTTGACAACTTCCAAAGAAAAAGAAGTGGATGTGCATCGTCCTCACAACCCTCTTCCTTCCTTCATGAGGCGGTTCTAAGTCCGAGTGTCTGCCTCACAGCTGTACAGTGACCAAAGTTCAAAATGGGAATAATATTGTTCTACACTAGGAAGGGAAAAGGAGGTTGAGAGTAAAATACTCTCTCGACTGCAATCAGCAATCCTCTGGATCTACAGAATCCATAGAGAGGGAAAGTAAGAAATTCCTACAGGTGGAAGATGTTGCCAATCCCTCCCCTCTATCATTCTTTCGACTCAGAAAGAGGGGAAATTGCTTGGAAATCCATCGCAATTCAGTACTCGAAAAAGTTGAAGTCGGGTCTACACAGAACTGTTATCAAGCAGTCCAACAGATATTTTTAAGAAATCGGTTTTCAAGGGGGAAGAAGGAAGTGATTCCCAAAAAAAAACCTTGAAAAGTGGTTCAATTGTAGTTTTCAAAGTCTAGATGAAAATAGTCCAGTTGGAGAAAGGGCTGGGGGCTTCATCAGTTCACATAGAGGAAAAAGAACCGATGCATGCTTCCATATGGGCAGAGGCAGAGGAGTTATTCTGTCTCTATCAAGTCCTGTACTGGAAATGTGTAGCTCTCAACAGGTCAAAAAATATGCTCTCTTTCTCTCTTCTCTCTCTCTCTCTCTCTCTCTCTCTCTCTCTCTCTTTCTCTCTCTCTCTCCCTCCCTCCCCCTCCTCTCTAGGTATGTATGCCTGTGCTTGCGGTGTGTGATACGTGTGTGTGTGTGTGTGTGTGTGTGTGTGTGTGTGTGTTTGGAGTGTAGCAATAAGGAATGCAGTCCTTGTAAAATTCTCCTAGAAAAGAAATTAGGGGAAGGGTCAGATGGCTCAGGGTTAAGTGTCTGCCTCCCAAGCAGAAGGACCTGAGATCGGGTGCCAGAATATTCTTCAAATGCTTGTTGGAAATGGCAGCTAACCTTCCTGGAAGGCAAGCTCGAGAAACATCAGAGAAAAGCCAAAAGGAGGTAGAGCAATCCTGCAGGCTGATTCCAGAGGTCACCCTCAGAGCTCCAGAGTGGCATGCCAAAGAAATAAATACCTATGTAAAGAAAAGGTTTTCCAAAAGCATCACGTTACTCACTTACACACCTACTGTGTAAAGATAATCATACGCAAAATACACAATGTACGCCATGCAAATCACTTTATGGAATAGGTCAGGAAAATTCTTTGATTCGGAACAACATGTCCAGACGACCAGAGTGGGCGAGGTCTCGCCTTCCATTGCAATTGCTCAACCTGTGTGGTCAAGGCACCCCAGAAGTTCAGATGTCAATAGCCTCTGGACTTCTTTATTTTTATTTCTATTTATTATTTCGTTTGTATCTCACATCCTCCGACGACCTAGGATGTGAGATAGACACTGTGTCCGGGAGCTGAGCCTGTCGTGTTCTGGGATCGTGCCAGGCAGAAGAGAAGAGAAGAAAAGAAAGAGCGCTGAGTGGTGTTCAGGTGTGCCCTGCCCCTAATCTCACCACGGAGCTGGGGAATCCCGCCAGGGTGGGGCCTGCAGGGGCTTCCGCCAAGGGAGTGAGGGCTCCGCCCACAGGCACTTGCAGGAAGACCCCGAGAGAGGCACATCGCGGCGTCCCCTGTCCCGAGAGCCCAGGCTTCACAGACTGCTGAATCCCAAGGCCCCTTTCTCTGCGAGCAAGAGCACGCGGGAGAGACTGCGGGACAGTCGGAATCGCGAGTGCAGTGCGTGCACTCAGCCTTTGTTTCTTCCTTGAGGTCCGCCCCAGCAAGCGAGCCTAGCAAGTGCCCACCGGTGCCAGGTGCGTGAGTGCGTGAGACTGGTGTGTGAAGAGGCCAGCTGTGTTGGGGCCTCTGCCTGAGCGAGAGACCTGAGTGGACATGGCCTCGCTTCCCACGCAAGGGTGGCTGGTCTCCGAGAGACACCCTGCGGCTCCTGGAAGCCATAGAGAACAATGTGGCAGCGACGACGGGAGGATTCAAGAAGACCCAGGCCGAGCTGGACTGGGACAGAGTAGCTTTTGGAAAGTCTTCGGGGGACATGTGCAGACTGAGGTGGCTGGAGATTTCGCACAAGCTGAGGAAGTCGCGCACCCTTTCGGCGCTGGTGGGGAAGCCAAGCGCGCGCCAACGCCTCCCCAAGGCTCAGGCGCCCAAGAAGCACCCCGACTCCCCAAAAGGCCCCTGACCGCCTACCTGGCTTTACAGGGAGCAGAGGGCCCAGTACTCTCGGCTGTACCCTGACCTCAACAACCCGCAGCTCAGCAGACTGCTGAGCGAGAAGTACAAGCAGCTCCGGAGCACGTGAGGCAGCAGTACGTGCGCGCCTTCCACGAGGAGAAGAGCTCTACGAGGAGAAACTGGCTCGATTCAAGGAAGACCACCCTGACCCGGCCCGGCATTCCAAGACATCCCTGGTGCCCGCGCGTCGCCCAGCCCAAGGCTCCCAGGAGCCGCCCCGGGAAAGGTGACAGCCCTCCAGGCCCCCCACCGACCAGCCTCTCCGGGACACCCCCCAGCTCCAGGGGGAACGCTGCGGCTGCGGGGAGAACCCGAGAAACCCCCATGAATGGATACCACAAGTTTCACCGAGATTGCTGGGCCAGCGAGGAGCTGAGGCATCTGCCCCCGAGGGAGCGCGGGTGGAGATCGGCAGACGCTGCAGCGACTCCCGCGGAGCCTGAAGCAGCTTCAAGAGGCAGGCGGAGGAGCTGCGCGCGCGTACAGGCTGAGCCTGGACCGCTGGCTCAAGAGCCTGTCGCCCGAGGATATGCTTCCTACAGAGACGCGCAGGCCGCCATGGGCAAGGGAAAGGTGTGGGCCGCCCTGGCAGGCGCTTCCTCACCTGCGGAGCCCCACCTGCGCGGAGGATGGGCCCTCCTCTGCAGGCAAGGGGTCCTGGGGGGAAGGAGAAGTCGGGTCCCTCCTTCCCCGCAAGGGGCCTTCTGCCTCAGCCCCTCTGGCTCCTCGCAGAGAAAATCGGATGGCCCCTGGGCAAGAGGACCCGGGAAGCGACTCTTCGGGCTCCAGCAGCCCAGCTGAAGCAAGAGGGGGGCCTCTGCTCTCTCCTCCGGGAATCCTCGGACCTGGACTGGTTCTGACCCTTCTCCTTCCCAGTCATCCATGCAAACCCAGGCCAGGCTCTTCTCAGGGAGGGAAGCGGCGAGCCTGGCCAAAGGGAACCGTGCTTCCCACAATGTGTGCGAAAATCAGAACCCTGAAGTACCAGGACTCACTGGATCCCAAGGACGCCATTTGGATGGCATGGATGCATCCCGACATAATTGGGAGCGCCAAGGAACAAGGAGCCGGTACCGCTCTGCTCACTGTCCCTGGCTCTCCTCCGTGCTCAAGTGGACTTTCTGCTCCAGGTGGAGCCTCCAAGTCGACTTCTTCCGCCTCTCCCTTCTCACACACACTAAACTCCAGGTCCCAAGCCTCGCGGGGCTGCGACAGGGACAATTGAGTCCCGCAGAATTTCCAAGGGTTTCTCCCGGCTTTCCTGGGCCCAGCCCAAAGCCACCTCTCTGCCATCAGCTGCTTGGTGGGAGTTGCGGGCAGACTCATCCTTCTCCCGAGCCCCCCACCCAGCCTGCTGAGGCGGTCCGCGGGGCTCTGGATCTCTGGCGCAACGGTGCGGGGAGAGGAACCCGAACTCCAGGTCCCCACCCCTTCCCCCGCCCCTGGCAAAGAAAGGGACACTGGTGCTCACTCACTCAGGCGCTCCCGAACCTTCAGCCCGGTTGCTAAGGACGCTGCGCGCCGCGCGCATTCCACACAGGGGCTCTCAAGTTCCGGGAGCAGACTTGAGCCCCTAGAAGAGGGGGCCTCGCCTCTCTTCCTCCGGGGAATCCTCGGACCTGGACTGGTTCTGAGCCCCTTCTCCTTCCCAGTCATCCATGCAAACCCAGGCCAGGCTCTTCTCAGGGAGGGAAGCGGCGAGCCTGGCCAAAGGGAACCGTGCTTCCCACAATGTGTGCGAAAATCAGAACCCTGAAGAACCAGGACTCACTGGATCCCAAGGACGCCATGTGGACGGCATGGATGCATCCAGACATACTTGGGAGCGCCAAGGAACAAGGAGCCGGTACCGCTCTGCTCTCTGTCCCTGGCTCTCCTCCGTGCTCAAGTGGACTTTCTGCTCCAGGTGGAGCCTCCAAGTCGACTTCTTCCGCCTCTCCCTTCTCACACACACTAACTCCAGGTCCCAAGCCTCGCGGGGCTGCGACAGGGACATTGAGTCCCGCCCCGCAATTTCCCAGGGTTTCTCCCGGCTTTCCGGCCCAGCCCAAAGCCACCTCTCTGCCATCAGCTGCTTGGTGGGAGTTGCGGGGCAGACTCATCCTTCTCCCGAGCCCCCACTCCAGCCTGCTGAGGCGGTCCGCGGGGCCTGCTCTGGATCTCTGGGCAATGGTGCGGGGAGAAGAAACCCGAACTCCACGGTCCCCACCCCCTTCCCCGCCCCCTGGCAAAGAAAGGGAACCTACTGGTGCTCACTCACTCAGGCGCTCCCTGAACCTCAGCCCGGTTGCTAAAGGGACGCTGCGCGCGCCGCGCCTGCATTCCACACAGGGGCTCTCAAGTCCCTGGGAGCAGACTTGAGCCCCTGGCGACCCGTCAGTCCAATTGCGCCCGCTCTACCTCGCAGCCGCCGCCCGCCTCTTCGGTTCCCAAAGAAGAAATGCCATGCTCCGCGCGGGTCTCCTGAGAAAGCCGCCGCCTGCTGATTCCGCCCGCCTGCAGCCCGGACCGAAGGTCGCCCTGAACTCACTCACTGACTCACTCACTCACTCACTCACTCACTCACTCACTCACTCACCCATCCACCGACTGATCGACAGACCTCTCTGCAGCACTGAGCCTCCCTCCCGCAGAGGCCCTGGCGGATGCCAAGCGGCCCCGCTGCGGCGCGCTGCTCTTCCCCAACCAAGTCCAGGGCTTCCTGGGAAAAGGCAGTCCCCGCTCTCGTGCCATCCTCGTGCTGCCGCTGGCAAAGTCTGGAACCCTTCCACTTCGGAGTCAACCCACACGGTGCGGATATCCTGTTACCTCTCAGCACCAGGGGGACGGTTTCAGCCGAAAGCCTTCAAACACTCCAAAAATGAGCTCGCTCCTTAGGAAACTCGCCCAGGGAAGGAACAGGACATCTTGGACTCGTGTGCACCGACAGAAAGATGAGTGATATCACTGCCCGCTGTGCGGAACCCTAAGACAGAGATCGTCTTAGAGGATCAAATCCCCGACACTTGACAACTTCCAAAGAAAAAGAAGTGGATGTGCATCGTCCTCACAACCCTCTTCCTTCCTTCCATGAGGCGGTTCTAAGTCCGAGTGTCTGCCTCACAAGCTGTACAGTGACCAAAGTTCAAAATGGGAATAATATTGTTCTACACTAGGAAGGGAAAAGGAGGTTGAGTAAACTACTCTCTCTGACTGCAATACAGCAATCCTCTGGATCTACAGAATCCATAGAGAGGGAAAGTAAGAAATTCCTACAGGTGGAAGATGTTGCCAAACTCTCCCTCCCCTTCCTATCATTCTTTCGACTCAGAAAGAGGGGAAATTGCTTGGAAATCCATCGCAATTCAGTACTCGAAAAAGTTGAAGTCGGGTCTACACAGAACTGTTATCAAGCAGTCCAACAGATATTTTTAAGAAATCGGTTTTCAAGGGGGAAGAAGAAGTGATTCCCAAAAAAGAAACCTTGAAAGCAGTGGTTCAATTGTAGTTTTCAAAGTCTAGATGAAAATAGTCCAGTTGGAGAAAGGGCTGGGGCTTCATCAGTTCACATAGAGGAAAAGCGAACCGATGCAGTTGCTTCCATATGGGCAGAGGCACAGGAGTTATTCTGTCTCTTATCAAGTCCTGTACTGGAAATGGTAGCTCTCAACAGGTCAAAAAATATGCTCTCTCTCTCTCTCTCTCTCTCTCTCTCTCTCTCTCTCTCTCTCTCTGTCAGTCTCTCTCTCCTCCTCCCCTCCCTCTTTAGGTATGTATGCCTGTGCTTGCGTGTTGTGACTACGTGTGTGTGTGTGTGTGTGTGTGTGTGTGTGTGTGTGTTGTTTGGAGTTGTAGCAATAAGGAATGCAGTCCTTGTAAATTCTCCTAGAAAAGAAATTAGGGGAAGGGTCAGATGGCCTCAGGGGTTAAGTGTCTGCCTCCCAAGCAGAAGGACCTTGAGATCGGGTGCCAGAATATTCTTCAAATGCTTGTTGGAAATGGCAGCTAACCTTCCTGGAAGGCAAGGCTCGAGAAACATCAGAGAAAAGCCAAAAGGAGGTAGAGCAATCCTGCAGGCTGATTCCAGAGGTCACCCTCAGAGCTCCAGAGTGGCATGCCAAAGAAATAAATACCTATGTAAAGAAAAGGTTTTCCAAAGCATCACGTTACTCACTTACACACCTACTGTGTAAAAGATAATCATACGCAAAATACACAAATGTACGCCATGCAAATCACTTTATGGAATAGGTCAGGAAAATTCTTTGATTCGGAACAACATGTCCAGACGACCAGAGTGGGCGAGGTGTCAGCCTTCCATTGCAACTTGCTCAACCTGTGTGGTCAAGGCACCCCAGAAGTTCAGATGTCAACTAGCTCCTGGACTTCTTAAATTTATTTTCTCTTATTTTATTTATTTTCGTTTTGTATCTCACATCCTCCGACTGACCTAGGATGTGAGATAGACACTGTGTCCGGGAGCTGAGCCTGTCGTGTTCTGGGATCGTGCCAGGCAGAAGAGAAGAGAAAAGAACTGACCGAGCGCTGAGTGCGTGTTCAGGTGTGCCCTGCCCCTAATCTCACCACGGAGCTGGGGAATCCCGCCAGGGTGGGGCCTGCAGGGGCTTCCGCCAAGGGAGTGAGGGCTCCGCCCACAGGCACTTGCAGGAAGACCCCCGAGAGAGGCACATCGCGGCGTCCCCTGTCCCGAGAGCCCAGGCTTCACAGACTGCTGAATCCCAAGGCCCCTTTCTCTGCGAGCAAGAGCACGCGGGAGAGACTGCGGGACAGTCGGAATCGCGAGTGCAGTGCGTGCACTCAGCCTTGTGTTTCTTCCTTGAGGTCCGCCCCAGCAAGCGAGCCTAGCAAGTGCCCACCCGGTGCCAGGTGCGTGAGTGCGTGAGACTGCGTGTGTGAAGAGGCCAGCTGCTGTTGGGGCCTCTGCCTGAGCGAGAGACCTGAGTGGACATGGCCTCGCTTCCCACGCAAGGGTGCTGGTCTCCGAGAGACACCCTGCGGCTCCTGGAAGCCATAGAGAACAATGTGGCAGCCGACGATCGGCGAGGATTCAAGAAGACCCAGGCCGAGCTGGACTGGGACAGAGTAGCTTTTGGAAAGTTCTCGGGGGACATGTGCAGACTGAGGTGGCTGGAGATTTCGCACAAGCTGAGGAAGTCGCGCACCCTGTCGGCGCTGGTGCGGCTATCTACCACAGAGCGGCCGGCCCGCTCTTGTGACACGGAAATCCAAGGAGCGATCTCCATTACGATTAGCAAAATTGTGTCAGTCACGTGTGAGCAAGTCCTGCATTCCACATGACATCTTCTCATCTTTCAAGCCTCCGTCAGTCACCCGGAACAAAGCTACATTACCATTTTTTTATTCTCTTTAGCAGGATGGTTGAGTAGGGCGGTCAATCAGGCGCGGGGAATGATAGGATAATGGGGGAGGCGATGATCACAGACTCCGATCTGATTGGAGAGTGGAAGTGCCAAGGGGGGAGAAACCGAAGACAGAGGTGTGAGAGAAGTTCAGGCGCCATCCAGTGCAGGCAGCCCGTCAGACTGCGGCCCTGGATCGCTAGAGCTTAGGAGGCCAGAGCAACCGGCAGAACTCATCAGGCGTAACTGGAAAGTCGTCCTCCGTGCACACGGTAAGAGCACAGGAAAAACTTTCGTTGGCTTCTTCCCTTCAGGGGAGATAGATCGAGAGGGTCTTTCTCTTTCCGTGTTGGCTTTTCCTGGATCTCTTTGAAAATTTCTTAAGCTCAGCAGAGATCTTTCTGGAGCGTGGGGCAGCCCTCCTTTTCCACAACGTGACCCAAGCAGTATCCCAATCCTGCCTCACCTCCCTGAGATCGCTGAATTCGGAAGCGTGAGCGGTGAAGATTTGCTTTGGAAGACACGATTCTCGTGACGGAACGATCCTTAATCCTTGACCATTTCTTGGACCACCGAGTTCGATATTCGTAGAACGTGCTGTGTCCTTTTGCGACTGCTGTAAGCCTCGTGTTCATCTTCAACGGAAACGTTCTCATTTTGTCTGTCTTCATTCCTCTGAATATAACCACAGATTGGACAGAAGGAAGGAGAGGCTAGGAACACGAGGGATATCTGCGAAGATTTTCTCCAAATACATTTGGAGCCGAGACCACCCCGTGCGGCGCCGCCATGGCCTCCAAGATTGGATTATGTCTTCTGACGACATCATCAAGCTGAACAGGAGCCAGCTCGGCGGCACGGCGCGAGGGCCGGACGCGGATCAAGGGCCTCTTGGCAGGGCGGGCCGCGTGCTGGCGGGCTACCGTGGAACACGCCGCCCTCGCCCCCCGCGGCGTCGCGGGCGGGCGCAGGAATCGGCCGCGTGCCCTACAGGGTACGGAAGCGGCTGCCGAACAAGTGGCAGCACGACCTCTTCGGCAGCTGGCTCGGGGGCGTAAGCCAGGCCTGGAGACCTGCAATTCTACGTCTTTCCAACCGGCACTCTTCGGGCTGTCGGCGCCGACGTTCCAGGAAGTCTTCGCCGACTTCAGAACGCTCAGGGAGACAGCCGTGCACTACGACGGTGTGGGCGAAACTTAGGGACGGCATTTCCGCACTTTTAGAGCGGAAAGCAGAGCCCTGGAGGCCATGAGGCAATACAACTGTTGTCCTCTGCGCGGCCCGCCCATGAACATCCAGCTACGTTGACGTCCAGTAAGCACGCACAGCGGAGACCCCACCAAAGCGTGAGCATAGGCGACGCTCGGAGCAGTTGGCGCAGTGGGCGGTGCTCCACGAGGGGACTCGCGAGAGCGCTGGCAAGCGCGGGGAAGAGGCCGAGGCAACCTCGCCAATCAAACAGCAGCGTCGGCGGAGGAGCTGGGATGCACAGCGGATGCCTACCGTGAAAGAAGGGACACCGCTAAACGCCAGCCAATTCCAAACCGTGTGCAGCAGTAACCACAGGGCGTCAGTCGACCACGGCATTCTCCAGTGGGAGGGGGGCGGCTGGAACTGTGCAGCCAATGACGGGATGTTGGTGTTTTCTCTTTTCAAATAGGATTCAAAACTAGGAAAGGTTTGCCCCTTTGTTGCTTGGGTTCTCAAATTCTGAAACAGACCCAGTGTTGGTTTTGTGCCCGCGAATGCACTTTGGGGATAAAATTTTACTACTGTTTCCCTTGTGGGAAGGTGGGTATTCTCATCGTATGGTATGAAATAAGAGCGTGCGTAAAAAAGAGTAGATAAATTGATTGATGATAGATAGCTATAGATCAGATAGATAGATCGAGAATAGATAGAAGATAGATACGTAAATAGATGGATTACATAAACGATAGATACGTAATAGATAAATAAATAAAAAGTTACATATTTAACACCGCCCACGTTAGTGATGTGTTTGGCAATTTTCTGAGACAGGTCTCCAGAGGCCCAGGCTGGCTGTCGGTTCGATATACATAGTAATCCTGGCTCACCTCCCCCCCAGAGTGCTGAAATTATCGTGTGAGCGATGGAAATTTTGATTGGCAAGACAGCGATTTCATGGGCAATTTTTAAGTCCTTGACTTATCTTAACCCCGGAAGTTGAGGGATCAGAGAACACTGCGGTTCGTCATGACTGCTGTAAGCCTCATGTTCATTTCACGGAAAACTTCCTTTTTTACTAAAAGTCCTCTTTCTCTGAAGTTTAAGAACCGGTTGGCAAGAGAGAGGCTTCGGAACACAGGAATATCTCTCAAACCTTTCACGAGTTTATAACCGAAATCCACGCATGTTCCAACACTTGACACGAATGTCGACCAACAGAGAGCAGGCCCGCTGCTTGTGACACGTAAATCACAAGGAGAGTTCTCATAAGATTAGCAAATGGTGTCAGTCAATGTTGAGCCAAGTCCTTGGCTTCCACATGACATCTTCTCTTCACTTTCAAGCCTCAGTCAGTTCACCCGGAACAAAGCTCACATCCAATCTCCTTTAGCAGTGATGGTGAGTAGGTGCGGGTCAATCAGGCGCGGGGAGGATAGGATAATGGGAGGAGCGGATGGATCCGACTCCCGATCTGAGTGGAGAGTGAGTTGCCGAGGTGGGAGGACACCTGAAGACAAGGTGTGAGAGAGCTTCAGGCGCCTCAGTGCAGTGCGCGCCTCAACTGGGGCCTGGATCGCTGGAGCTAGGAGGCCAGACGCACCTCGGCAGAACTCATCCAGCTACTGGAAAGTGTCCCCTGTGCACACGGGACCGGCATCAGGAAAACCATTCTTGGCTCTTCCACTTTCGGGAGATGATGAAGAGGGTCTTTTCCTCTGTACGTTTGGGCTTCCTGGATCTTTGTAAATTTCGTAGCTCAGCAGAGATCTTTCTGGAGACGTGGGGGTAGGTCCTCTTTTCCACACAACTGTGACCCACAGAGTATCCAATCCTGCCTCACGTCCCTGAGTGCTGAAATCGGAGCGTGGAGCTGTGGAAGCATTTTCTTGGAAGGACAGCGATCTAACGTGGGAAGCTATTGAATCCGTACATTTCTGACCCCGAGTTTGAAGGGCTTCGTAGAACGTGTTTGACTTTCGCGAGACTCTGTAAGCCTCGTGGTTCATTTACAGAACGGAAACTTCCTTTGTTTGTCTCTTCCTCTGAAGTTATAAACACGATTGGCAAAGGAGAGAGAGGCTAGGGGAACACGGGGACTATGCCAACTTTATTTCTCAAATTACATTGGGAGAGCCGAGCCACCCGATGGCGCGCCCGCCCATGGCCCCAAAGATGGATAGCGTCTGGGACGACATCATCAAGCTTGAACCGGAGCCAGCGCGGCGGGCCGCGGCGCGGGGCCACCCCCGGGACGCGGCAGGCCGCTTGGCAGGGGCGGCGCGCGCGGGCCCCATGCCGGCAACCGGCACGGCCCGCACCCGCGGCGTCGCAGGCGGCGGCAGGAATCGGCGGCGCTACACGGGCGACGCGGGCTCCGACATGGGCTACACTCTCCTCGGCTAGATCGCTTCGGGGGCGGACGAGCCGGCCTGAGACCGGCTGCCAGACTTCTGCTGTCCCACTGCACTTCGGCTGTTCGGGCGCCGCAGCGTTCAGGGATGTCCTTCCGGCTCGAATTCGTGACGCTCAGGGAGGCAGCCGTGCATACGTATCGGTGTGGCGAACTAGGGACGGCATGTCCTGCACTTGAGCGGATGCAGACGCCCTGGAGGCCATGAGGCATACACGGGGTCCCTTCGAGGCCCGACCCATGAACATCCAGCTCGTGACAGGTTAAAGATCGCTGCCGCCCGAGACCACCACAAAGCGGGAGCAGAGGCGGTCGTGAGCATTTGAGCAGTGGTGGCGGTGGCTCCCAGAGGACTCGCCGAGGCAGCGGCAGCCGCGGGGAAAGAGGCCGAGCACGGGCGCCAATTCCAAACAGCAGCTCTTCGGCGGGGAGCTGGATGCACATGCTGGATGCTACGGAGCTGGACACAGCTGAAACAGCCATCCACGTAGGCAGAGAATCCGCAGGACGACAGGGTGCGCGACTTCCTCAGCTTGTGCGAAATCTCCAGCCCCTCAGTCTGCACATGTCCCCGAGAACTTTCCAAAAGCTACTCTGTCCCCAGTCCAGCTCGGCCTGGGTCTTCTTGAATCCTCGCCGATCGTCGGCTGCCACATTGTTCTCTATGGCTTCCAGGAGCCGCAGGTGTCTCTGGAGACCAGCACCCTTGCGTGGGAAGCGAGGCCATGTCCACATCAGGTCTCTCGCTCAGGCAGAGGCCCCAACAGCAGCTGGCCTCTTCACACACGCAGTCTCACGCACTCACGCACCTGGCACCGGTGTGGCACTTGCTAGGCTCGCTTGCTGGGGCGGACCTCAGGAAGAAACAAAGGCTGAGTGCACGCACTGCACTCGCGATTCCGACTGTCCCGCAGTCTCTCCCGCGTGCTCTTGCTCGCAGAGAAAGGGCCTTGGGATTCAGCAGTCTGTGAAGCCTGGGCTCTGGGACAGGGGACGCCGCGAGTGCCCTCTCGGGGGTCTTCCTGCAAGTGCCTGTGGGCGGAGCCCTCACTCCTTGGCGGAAGCCCCTGCAGGCCCACCCTGGCGGGATTCCCCAGCTCCGTGGTGAGATTAGGGGCAGGGCACACCTGAACAGCACTCAGCGCTCGGTCAGTTCTTTTTCTCTCTCTTCTGCCTGGCACGATCCCAGAACACGACAGGCTCAGCTCCCGGACACAGTTCTATCTCACATCCTAGGTCAGTCGGAGGATGTGAGATACAAAACGAAAATAAATAAAATGAGAAAATAAAATAAAGAAGTCCGGAGCTAGTTGACATCTGAACTTCTGGGGTGCCTTGACCACACGGTTGAGCAAGTTGCAATGGAAGGCTGAGACACTCGCCCACTCTGGTCGTCTGGACAGTTGTTCCGAATCAAAGAATTTTCCTGACCTATTCCATAAAGTGATTTGCATGGCGTACATTGTGTATTTTGCGTATGATCTTTTACACAGTAGGTGTGTAAGTGAGTAACGTGATGCTTTTGGAAAACCTTTTCTTTACTAGGTATTTATTTCTTTGGCATGCCACTCTGGAGCTCTGAGGGTGACCTCTGGAATCAGCCTGCAGGATTGCTCTACCTCCTTTTTGGCTTTTCTCTGATGTTTCTCGAGCTTGCCTTCCAGGAAGGTTAGCTGCCATTTCCAACAAGCATTTGAAGAATATTCTGGCACCCGATCTCAGGTCCTTCTGCTTGGGAGGCAGACACTTAACCCTGAGCCATCTGACCCTTCCCCTAATTTCTTTTCTAGGAGAATGTTACAAGGACTGCATTCCTTATTGCTACACTCCAAACACACACACACACACACACACACACACACACACACACACACACACAGTAGTCACAACGCAAGCACAGGCATAATACCTATGAAGGGGGGGAGGGGGGAGAGAGAGAGGGAGAGAGAGAGAGAGGAGAGAGAAGAGAGAGAGAGAGAGAGAAAGAGAGCATATTTTTTGACCTGTTGAGAGCTACCATTCCAGTACAGGACTTGATAGAGACAGAATAACTCCTCTGCCTCTGCCCATATGGAAGCAACTGCTGTTGCTTTCCTCTATGTGAACTGATGAAGCCCCCAGCCCTTTCTCCAACTGGACTATTTTCATCTAGACTTTGAAAACTACAATTGAACCACTGCTTTCAAGGTTTCTTTTTTGGGAATCACTTCCTGTTTCCCCTTGAAAACCGATTTCTTAAAAATATCTGTTGGACTGCTTGATAACAGTTCTGTGTAGACCCGACTTCAACTTTTTCGAGTACTGAATTGCGATGGATTTCCAAGCAATTTTCCCCTCTTTCTGAGTCGAAAGAATGATAGGAGGGGAGGGAGAGTTGGCAACATCTTCCACCTGTAGGAATTTCTTACTTTCCCTCTCTATGGATTCTGTAGATCCAGAGGATTGCTGTATTGCAGTGGAGGAGTAATTTACTCAACCTCCTTTTCCCTTCCTAGTGTAGAACAATATTATTCCCATTTTGAACTTTGGTCACTGTACGCTGTGAGGCAGACACTCGGACTTAGAACCGCCTCATGGAAGAAGGAAGAGGGTTGTGAGGACGATGCACATCCACTTCTTTTTCTTTGGAAGTTGTCAAGTGCGGGGATTTGATCCTCTAAGACGATCTCTGTCTTAGGGTTCCGCGCACAGCGGGCAGTGATATCACTCATCTTTCTGCCGGTGCACACGAGTCCAAGATGTCCTATTCCTTCCCTGGGCGAGTTTCCTAAGGACGAGCTCATTTTGGAGTGTTTGAAGGCTTTCGGCTGAAACCGTCCCCCTGGTGCTGAGGAGGTAACAGGATATCCGCACCGTGTGGGTTGACTCCGAAGTGGAAGGGTTCCAGACTTTGCCAGCGGCAGCACGAGGATGGCACGAGAGCGGGGACTGCCTTTTCCCAGGAAGCCCTGGACTTGGTTGGGGAAGAGCAGCGCGCCGCACGGGGCCGCTTGGCATCCGCCAGGCCTCTGCGGGAGGGAGGCTCAGTGCTGCAGAGAGTCTGTCGATCAGTCGGTGGATGGGTGAGTGAGTGAGTGAGTGAGTGAGTGAGTGAGTGAGTGAGTGCAGGGCGACCTTCGGTCCGGGCTGCAGGCGGGCGGAATCAGCAGGCGGCGGCTTTCCCAGGAGACCGCGCAGAGCGTGGCATTCTTCTTTTGGAACCGAAGAGGCGGGCGGCGGCTGCGAGGTAGAGGGGCGCAATGGACTGACGGGTCGCCAGGGGCTCAAGTCTGCTCCCCGGGACTTGAGAGCCCCTGTGTGGAATGCCGCGCGGCGCGCGCAGCGTCCTTAGCAACCGGCTGAGTTCGGGAGCGCCTGAGTGAGTGAGCACCAGTACGTCCCTTTCTTTGCCAGGGGGCGGGGGAAGGGTGGGGACCGTGGAGTTCGGGTTCGTCTCCCCGCACCGTTGCGCCAGAGATCCAGAGCAGCCCCGCGGACCGCCTCAGCAGGCTGGGAGTGGGGGGCTCGGGAGAAGGATGAGTCTGCCCCAAACTCCCACCAAGCAGCTGATGGCAGAGAGGTGGCTTTGGGCTGGGCCAGGAAAGCCGGGGAGAAACCCTTGGAAATTCTGCGGGACTCAATTGTCCCTGTCGCAGCCCCGCGAGGCTTGGACCTGGAGTTTAGTGTGTGTGAGAAGGGAGAGGCGGAAGAAGTCGACTTGAGGCTCCACCTGGAGCAGAAAGTCCCTTGAGCACGGAGGGAGCCAGGGACAGAGAGCAGAGCGGTACCGGCTCCTTGTTCCTTGGCGCTCCCAAGTATGTCTGGATGCATCCATGCCGTCCACATGGCGTCCTTGGGATCCAGTGAGTCCTGGTTCTTCAGGGTTCTGATTTTCGCACACATTGTGGGAAGCACGGTTCCCTTTGGCCAGGCTCGCCGCTTCCCTCCCTGAGAAGAGCCTGGCCTGGGTTTGCATGGATGACTGGGAAGGGAAGGGGCTCAGAACCAGTCCAGGTCCGAGGATTCCCGGAGGAAGAGAGGCAGGCCCCCTCTTTGCTTCAGCTGGGCTGCTGGAGCCCGAAGAGTCGCTTCCCGGGTCCTCTTGCCCAGGGGCCATCCGATTTTCTGCGGAGGAGCCAGGGGGCTGAGGCAGAAGGCCCCTTGCGGGGAAGGAGGGACCCGAGCTTCCTCCTTCCCCCAGGACCCCTTGCCTGCAGAGGAGGGCCCATCCTCCCGCGCAGGTGGGGCTCCGCAGGTGAGGAAGCGGCCTGCCAGGGCGGCCCACACCTTTCCCTTGCCCATGGCGGCCTGCGCGTCTCTGTAGGAAGCATATTCCTCGGGCGACAGGCTCTTGAGCCAGCGGTCCAGGCTCAGCCTGTAGCGCGCGCGCAGCTCCTCCGCCTGCCTCTCGTGAAGCTGCTTCAGGCTCCGCGGAGTCGCTGCCAGCGTCTGCCGATCTCCACCCTGCGCTCCCTCGGGGGCAGAATGCCTCAGCTCCTCGCTGGCCCAGCAATCTCGGTGAAACTTGTGGTATCCATTCATGGGGGGTTTCTCGGGTTCTCCCCGCAGCGCGCAGCGTTCCCCCGTGGAGCTGGAGGGGTGTCCCGGAGAGGCTGGTCGTGCGGGGCCTGGAGGGCTGTCACCTTTCCCGGGGCGGCTCCTGGGAGCCTTGGGCTGGGCGACGCGCGGGCACCAGGATGTCTTGGAATGCCGCGGGCCGGGTCAGGGTGGTCTTCCTTGAATCGAGCCAGTTTCTCCTCGTAGAGCTCTTTCTCCTCGTGGAAGGCGCGCACGTACTGCTGCCTCACGTGCTCCGGGAGCTGCTTGTACTTCCGCTCAGACAGTCTGCTGAGCTGCGGGTTGTTGAGGTCAGGGTACAGCCGAGAGTACTGGGCCCTCTGCTCCCTGTAGAAGACGCAGGTAGGCGGTCAGGGGCCTTTTGGGGAAGTCGGGGTGCTTCTTGGGCGCCTGAGCCTTGGGGAGGCGTTCGCCCGCGCTTGGCTTCCCGCACAGCGCCGACAGGGTGGCGACTTCCTCAGCTTGTGCGAAATCTCCAGCCACCTCAGTCTGCACATGTCCCCCGAGAACTTTCCAAAAGCTACTCTGTCCCAGTCCAGCTCGGCCTGGGTCTTCTTGAATCCTCGCCGATCTCGGCTGCCACATTGTTCTCTATGGCTTCCAGGAGCCGCAGGGTGTCTCTCGGAGACCAGCACCCTTGCGTGGGAAGCGAGGCCATGTCCACTCAGGTCTCTCGCTCAGGCAGAGGCCCCAACAGCAGCTGGCCTCTTCACACACGCAGTCTCACGCACTCACGCACCTGGCACCGGGTGGGCGACTTGCTAGGCTCGCTTGCTGGGGCGGACCTCAAGGAAGAAACACAAGGCTGAGTGCACGCACTGCACTCGCGATTCCGACTGTCCCGCAGTCTCTCCGCCGTGCTCTTGCTCGCAGAGAAAGGGGCTTGGGATTCAGCAGTCTGTGAAGCCTGGGCTCTCGGGACAGGGGACGCCGCGATGTGCCTCTCTCGGGGGTCTTCCTGCAAGTGCCTGTGGGCGGAGCCCTCACTCCCTTGGCGGAAGCCCCTGCAGGCCCCACCCTGGCGGGATTCCCCAGCTCCGTGGTGAGATTAGGGGCAGGGCACACCTGAACACGCACTCAGCGCTCGGTCAGTTCTTTTCTCTTCTCTTCTGCCTGGCACGATCCCAGAACACGACAGGCTCAGCTCCCGGACACAGTGTCTATCTCACATCCTAGGTCAGTCGAGGATGTGAGATACAAACGAAAAAAATAAAATAAGAGAAAATAAATTTAAGAAGTCCAGGAGCTAGTTGACATCTGAACTTCTGGGGTGCCTTGACCACACAGGTTGAGCAAGTTGCAATGGAAGGCTGAGACCTCGCCCACTCTGGTCGTCTGGACATGTTGTTCCGAATCAAAGAATTTTCCTGACCTATTCCATAAAGTGATTTGCATGGCGTACATTTGTGTATTTTGCGTATGATTATCTTTTACACAGTAGGTGTGTAAGTGAGTAACGTGATGCTTTTGGAAAACCTTTTTCTTTACATAGGTATTTATTTCTTTGGCATGCCACTCTGGAGCTCTGAGGGTGACCTCTGGAATCAGCCTGCAGGATTGCTCTACCTCCTTTTTGGCTTTTCTCTGATGTTTCTCGAGCTTGCCTTCCAGGAAGGTTAGCTGCCATTTCCAACAAGCATTTGAAGAATATTCTGGCACCCGATCTCAGGTCTTCTGCTTGGGAGGCAGACACTTACCCTGAGCCATCTGACCCTTCCCCTAATTTTTTCTAGGAGAATTTTACAAGGACTGCATTCCTTATGCGTACACTCCAAACACACACCCACCACACACACACCACACACAACAAACACACCGTAGTCACACACACGCACAGGCATCATAACTAGAGAGGGAGGAGGGAGGAGGGAGAGAGAGAGAGAGAGGAGAGAGAGAAGAGAGAGAGAGAGAGAGAAGAGAGATATTTTTTGACCTGTTTGAGAGCTACCATTTCCAGTACAGGACTTGATAAGAGACAGAATAACTCCTCTGCCTCTGCCCATATGGAAGCAACTGCATCGGTTCGCTTTCCTCTATGTGAACTGATGAAGCCCCCAGCCCTTTCTCCAACTGGACTATTTTCATCTAGACTTTGAAAACTACAATTGAACCACTGCTTTCAAGGTTTCTTTTTTGGGAATCACTTCCTTCTTCCCCCTTGAAAACCGATTTCTTAAAAATATCTGTTGGACTGCTTGATAACAGTTCTGTGTAGACCCGACTTCAACTTTTTCGAGTACTGAATTGCGATGGATTTCCAAGCAATTTCCCCTCTTTCTGAGTCGAAAGAATGATAGGAAGGGAGGGAGAGTTGGCAACATCTTCCACCTGTAGGAATTTCTTACTTTCCTCTCTATGGATTCTGTAGATCCAGAGGATTGCTGTATTGCAGTCGGAGAGAGTAGTTTACTCAACCTCCTTTTCCCTTCCTAGTGTAGAACAATATTATCCCATTTTGAACTTTGGTCACTGTACAGCTTGTGAGGCAGACACTCGGACTTGAAACCGCCTCATGGAAGGAAGGAAGAGGGTTGTGAGGACGATGCACATCCACTTCTTTTTCTTTGGAAGTTGTCAATGTTCGGGGATTTGATCCTCTAAGACGATCTCTGTCTTAGGGTTCCGCACAGCGGGCAGTGATATCACTCATCTTTCTGCCGGTGCACACGAGTCCAAGATGCCTTTCCTTCCCTGGGCGAGTTTCCTAAGGAGCGAGCTCATTTTTGGAGTGTTTGAAGGCTTTCGGCTGAAACCGTCCCCCTGGTGCTGAGGAGGTAACAGGAATCCGCACCGTGTGGTTGACTCCGAAGTGGAAGGGTTCCAGACTTTGCCAGCGGCAGCACGAGGATGGCACGAGAGCGGGACTGCCTTTTCCCAGGAAGCCCTGGACTTGGTTGGGGAAGAGCAGCGCCGCGCGGGGCCGCTTGGCATCCGCCAGGCCTCTGCGGAGGGAGGCTCAGTGCTGCAGAGAGGTCTGTCGATCAGTCGGTGGATGGGTGAGTGAGTGAGTGGAGGGTGAGTGAGTGAAGTAGGAGTGATGCAGGGCGACCTTCGGTCCGGGCTGCAGGGGGCGGAATCAGCAGCGGCGGCTTTCCCAGGAGACCCGCGCAGAGCTGGCATTTTTCTTTGGGAACCGAAGAGGCGGGCGGCGGCTGCGAGGTAGAGCGGGCGCAATTGGACTGACGGGTCGCCAGGGGCTCAAGTCTGCTCCCGGGACTTGAGAGCCCCTGTGTGGAATGCCGGCGGCGCGCCAGCGTCCTTAGCAACCGGGCTGAGGTTCGGGAGCGCCTGAGTGAGTGAGCACCAGTAGTCCCTTTCTTTGCCAGGGGGCGGGGAAGGGGTGGGGACCGTGGAGTTCGGGTTCGTCTCCCCGCACCGTTGCGCCAGAGATCCAGGCAGGCCCCGCGGACCGCCTCAGCAGGGGAGTGGGGGGCTCGGGAGAAGGAGAGTCTGCCCGCAAACTCCCACCAAGCAGCTGATGGCAGAGAGGTGGCTTTGGGCTGGCCAGAAAGCCGGGAGAAACCCTT
Source organism: Typhlomys cinereus (assembly GCA_023101885.1). Lineage (NCBI taxonomy): Eukaryota > Metazoa > Chordata > Mammalia > Rodentia > Platacanthomyidae > Typhlomys > Typhlomys cinereus. Next base: position 1,106,191 of record JALPQD010000508.1, read on the forward strand.
GGAAATTCTGCGGGACTCAATGTCCCTGTCGCAGCCCCGCGAGGCTGGGACCTGGAGTTTAGTGTGTGTGAGAAGGAGAGGCGGAAGAAGTCGACTTGGAGGCTCCACCGGAGCAGAAAGTCCACTTGAGCACGGAGGAGAGCCAGGGACAGAGCAGAGCGGTACGCCTCCTTGTTCCTTGCGCTCCCAAGTATGTCTGGATGCATCCATGCCGTCCACATGGCGTCCTTGGGATCCAGTGAGTCCTGGTTCTTCAGGGTTCTGATTTTCGCACACATTGTGGGAAGCACGGTTCCCTTTGGCCAGGCTCGCCGCTTCCCTCCCTGAGAAGAGCCTGGCCTGGGTTTGCATGGATGACTGGGAAGGAGAAGGGGCTCAGAACCAGTCCAGGTCCGAGGATTCCCCGGAGGAAGAGAGGCGAGGCCCCCCTCTTGCTTCAGCTGGCTGCTGGAGCCCGAAGAGTCGCTTCCCGGGTCCTCTTGCCCAGGGGCCATCCGATTTTCTGCGGAGGAGACCAGAGGGGCTAGGAGGCAGAAGGCCCCTTGCGGGGAAGGAGGGACCCGAGCTTCCTCCTTCCCCAGGACCCCTTGCCTGCAGAGGGGCCCTCCTCCCCGCAGGTGGGGCTCCGCAGTGTGAGGAAGCGGCCTGCCAGGGCGGCCCACACCTTTTCCTTGTCCCATGGCGGCCTGCGCGTCTCTGTAGGAAGCATTTCCTCGGGCGACAGGCTCTTGAGCCAGCGGTCCAGGCTCAGCCTGTAGCGCGCGCGCAGCTCCTCCGCCTGCCTCTCGTGAAAGCTGCTTCAGGCTCCGCGGAGTCGCTGCCAGCGTCTGCCGATCTCCACCCTGCGCTCCCTCGGGGGCAGATGCCTCAGCTCCTCGCTGGCCCAGCAATCTCGGTGAAACTTGTGGTATCCATTCATGGGGGGTTTCTCGGGTTTCCTCCCCGCAGCCGCAGCGTTCCCCCGTGAGCTGGAGGGGTGTCCGAGAGGCTGGTCGGTGCGGGGGCCTGGAGGGCTGTCACCTTTCCCGGGGGCGGCTCCGGGAGCCTTGGGCGGGCGACGCGGCGGGCACCAGGATGTCTTGGAATGCCGGGCCGGGTCAGGGTGGTCTTCCTTGAATCGAGCCAGTTTCTCCTCTAGAGCTCTTTCTCCTCGTGGAAGGCGCCGCACGTACTGCTGCCTCACGTGCTCCGGAGCTGCTTGTACTTCTCGCCTCAGCAGTCTGCTGGCATGCGGGTTGTTGAGGTCAGGGTACAGCCGAGAGTACTGGGCCCTCTGCTCCCTGTAGAAGCGCAGGTAGGCGGTCAGGGGGCCTTCAAGGGGGGCTTTGTGCCCTTTTTGGGCGACAGTCGGGGTGCTTCTTGGGCGCCCTGAGTTGGGGAGCGTTGGCGCCGCGGCGCTTGGCTTCACCGCACCAGCGCCGACAGACAGGTGCGCGACTTCCTCAGCTTGTGGCGAAATCTCCAGCCACCTCAGTCTGCACATGTCCCCGAGAACTTTCCAAAAGCTACTCTGTCCCAGTCCAGCTCGGCCTGGGTCTTCTTGAATCCTCGCCGATCGTCGGCTGCCACATTGTTCTCTATGGCTTCCAGGAGCCGCAGGGTGTTCTGGGAGACCAGACACCCTTGCGTGGGAAGCGAGGCCATGTCCACTCAGGTTCCTCGCTCAGGCAGAGGCCCCAACAGCAGCTGGCCTCTTCACACAGACCAGTCTCACGCACTCACGCACCTGCACCGGGTGGGCACTTGCTAGGCTCGCTTGCTGGGGCGGACCTCAAGGAAGAAACACAAGGCTGAGTGCACGCACTGCACTCGCGATTCCGACTGTCCCGCAGTCTCTCCCGCGTGCTCTTGCTCGCAGAGAAAGGGGCCTTGGGATTCAGCAGTCTGTGAAGCCTGGGCTCTCGGGACAGGGGACGCCGCGATGTGCCTCTCTCGGGGTCTTCCTGAAGTGCCTGTGGGCGGAGCCCTCACTCCCTTGGCGGAAGCCCCTGCAGGCCCCACCCTGGCGGGATTCCCCAGCTCCGTGGTGAGATTAGGGGCAGGGCACACACCTGAACACGCAACTCAGTGCTCGTCAGTTCTTTTTCTCTTCTCTTCTGCCTGGCACGATCCCAGAACACGACAGGCTCAGCTCCCGGACACAGTGTCTATCTCACATCCTAGGTCAGTCGGAGATGTGAGATACAAAACGAAAAATAAATAAAATAAGAGAAAAATAAAAATAAGAAGCCAGGAAGCTAGTTGACATCTGAACTTCTGGGGTGCCTTGACCACACAGGTTGAGCAAGTTGCAATGGAAGGCTGAGACCTCGCCCACTCTGGTCGTCTGGACATGTTGTTCCGAATCAAAGAATTTTCCTGACCTATTCCATAAAGTGAAAGTGATTGCATGGCGTACATTTGTGTATTTTGCGTATGATATCTTTTACACAGTAGGTGTGCAGTAGTGAGTAACGTGGCTTTTGGAAAACCTTTTTCTTTACATAGGTATTTATTTCTTTGGCATGCCACTCTGGAGTCTGAGGGTGGGGACCTCTGGAATCAGCCTGCAGATTGGCTCTACCTCCTTTTTGGCTTTTCTCTGATGTTTCTCCGAGCTTGCCTTCCAGGAAGGTTTACTGCCATTTCCAACAAGCATTTGAAGAATATTCTGGCACCGCATCTCAGGTCCTTCTGCTTGGGAGGCAGACACTTAACCCCTGAGCCATCTGACCCTTCCCTCAATTTCTTTTCTAGGAGAATTTTACAAGGACTGCATTCCTTATTGCTACACTCCAAAACACACACACACCAACACACACAACCACACACACACACACGTAGTCACAACGCAACAGCATACATACCTAGAGGAGGGGAGGGGGGAGGAGGGGAGGGGAACAAAAGACGAATGGAGGGAGGAGAAAAAGGAGACGAAATGACCGAGCGAGCACGAGGGAGGAGAGGGACAGAGGAGCAGCGGGCGGAGAGACTCGATGACGGAGGGGCCCCCCCTTTCTTGATGACCCGTCTTTGAGGAGAGAGATGGTGTGCGGTGGTGAAGAGGACGACGAGAGAGAGAGGAGGAGAAGTGAGAGAGGACGGAAGAAAAGAAAGAGGAGCATATTTTTTGACCTATGTTGAGGAGATACCAATTTCCAGGTAACAGGACTTGGGATATTAAGAGACAGATAAACTCCTCTGGCCTTCTGGCCCATATGGAAAGCAAATTGCATCGAGTTCGTTTTCCTCTATGTGGTAACTGATGAAGCCCCAGCCTTTCTACAACTGGACTATTTTCATCTAGGACTTTGGAAACAACTACAAATTTTGAAACACTCCTTTTAAAAGTGTTCTTCGGGGAATATTCCCCGTGTTCCACCTTGAAAGCCTCTTCCTTCCTTTGCCAATCTTGTTTATACAAAACTTCCAGAGGAAAGGGAAGAACAAGAACGGAGAAGGAAAAGTTTCCGTGAAGATGAACACGAGGCTATCAGAGTCCCGAAAGACACACGTTCTACGATCTCTCAACTCGGGGATCAAGAATGTCAAGGATTAATAGATTTCCACACGAGGATCGCTGTCTTCCAAGCAAAATCTTTTCCACCCTCACGCTCCGCATCAAATTCCAAGCACTCAGGGAGGTGAGCAGGATTGGATTCGTGCTCCTTGGGGTCACGTGTGTGGAAAAGGGAGGTCCTTCCCCAAACGCTCCGAAAAGATCCTGCTGAGCTAAGAAAATTTCAAAGATCCAGGAAAAGCCCAAAACTACAGAGAGAGAAAAGACCCTCTTCGATCTATCTCCCCGAAGGGAAGAAGCCAAGAAAGTTTCCTGAGCCTCTACCCGTGTGCACGAGGAGGAGACTTTTCCAGTACCTGGATGAGTTCTGCCGGGTGCTCTGGCCTCCTAGCTCCTAGCGACCAGGCCGCAGTCTGAGGCTATGCACTGCACGATGGGCGCCTGAAAGCTTCTCTCACACCTCTGTCTTCCGGTGTCTCCCCCCCTCGGCAAACTTCCACTCTCCAATCAGATCGGGAGTCTGGATCAATCCGCCTCCCTCCCATTATACTATCATCCCCGCGCCTGATTGACACCGCACCTACTCACCATCCTGCTAACACGAGAGATTGGAATGTAGCTTTGTTCCGGGTGACTGACTGAGGCTTGAAAAGATGAAGAGAAGATGCGTGTGGGAAAGCAAGGACTTGCTCACACATTGACTGACACACCATTGTGCTAATCTTATGGAGAACTCTCTCTTGTGATTTACGTGTTCACAGAGCGGGCCTGCCTCTCTGTGGTAGACATTCCGTGTCTCAAGTGTTGGGAACCATGGCGGATTCGGTAGTAAATATATTACGTGAAAAGGTTGAACGACTATTCCTGTGGTTTGAAGCCCTCTCTCCTTTGCCAAACCGTGTTATAAACTTCAGAGAAAGAGGGGCGTAATAGTATATAAAAAAGGGAAGTTTTCGTGAAAAAGAACATGAGGCTTACAGATCATGACGAACACAGTTTCTATGATCCCTCCACTCGGGGTCAGAAAGGTCAAAGATGATTAAACAATTTCCCATGAAAATCGTGTCTTCCAATCAAATCTTCCATCGCTCACACGAGATATTATTCAGCAATCGGGAGGTGAGCCGGATTACTATGAATTCCGAACGAAGCCAGCCTGGGCCTCTGGAGGACCCTGTCTCAGAAAATTAGCCAAAACACATCACTACTGTGGGGCGAGTGTTAAAATGGATACTTTATTTATTTATCTATTTACGTATCTATCGATTATGTATCCATCTATTACGTATCTATCTATCTATCTATCTATCTATTATCTATCTATCTATCAATCAATCAATTATCTACTCTTTAATTCTACACACGCTCTTATTCACTACAGTAACGATTTGAGAAAATACCACCTTCCCCACAACAGGAGAACCAGTAAATTTATCCCCCAAAGTCATTCGGCACAAACCAAAACGGTCTGTTCAGAGAATTTGAGGAACCCAAGAAAAAAGAAGGGGAAAAACCTTTCCTAAGTTTTGAAGTCCTATTTGAAAAGAGAGAAAACCCCAAATCCCGTCATGGCTGCACAGTCCAGCCGCCCCCCTCCCACTGGAGATGTCGGTGGCGACCGACGCCTGGGTTCTGCTGCACACGTGGATTTGCTGGCTGTTTAGTGGTGTCATGCTTCACGGTAGGCGTCCAGCTGTGCATTTCCAGCTTCCTCCGCCGAGAGCTGCTGTTTGGAATTGGCGCCGGTGCCTCGGCCTCTTCCCCGCCGCTGCCAGCTGCCTCGGCGAGTCCCTCTGGGAGCACCGCCACCACTGCCAAATGCTCCCGAGCCGCCTCTGCTCCGCTTTGTGTGGGTCTCCGCTGTGCGTCGACTGTGACGTCACGAGCTGGATGTTCATAGGGCGGCCACGCAGAGGGACCCCGTTGTATTGCCTCATGGCCTCCAGGGCGTCTGCCTTCCGCTCAAAGTGCAGGAATGCCGTCCCTAAGCTTCGCCCACACCGATCGTAGTGCACGGCTGCCTCCCTGAGCGTTCCGAATCAGCGAAGACTTCCTGAACGTCGGCGCCCGACAGCCCGAAGTGCAGGTTGGACAGCAGAAGTCTGCCGCCGGTCTCCAGGCCGGCTCCGCCCCAGAAGCCGCTGCCGAAGAGGTCGTGCTGCCACTTGTCGGGCAGCCGCTTCGGCCCGCTGTAGGGCGCCGGCCGATTCCTGCCGCCGCCCGCGACGCCGCGGGCGAGGGCCGGCCGGTTCCGCATGGGCCCGCCGCCGCGGCCGCCCTGCCAAGCGGCCCTGCCGCGTCCCGGCCCGCGCCGCGGCCGCCGCGCTGCTCCGGTCAGCTTGATGATGTCGTCCAGAGACATATCCATCTTGGAGGCCATGGCGGGCGCGCGATCGGGGTCTCGGCTCTCCAATGTAATTTGAGAAAACTTTCGGAATATCCCCGTGTTCCCCTAGCCTCTCCTTCCTTTGCCAATCGTGTTTATAACTTCAGAGGAAGAAGACAGACGGAAGGAAGTTTCCGTGAGATGAACACGAGGCTTACAGAGTCCCGAAAGACACACGTTCTACGATCTCTCAACTCGGGGTCAAGAAATGTCAAGGATTAATAGATTCCCACGAGATCGCTGTCTTCCAAGCAAATCTTCCACCGCTCACGCTTCCGAATTCAGCACTCAGGGAGGTGAGGCAGGATTGGATACGTGCTTGGGTCACGTGTGTGGAAAGGAGGTCCTACCCCCAACGCTCCAGAAAGATCTCTGCTGAGCTAAGAAATTTCAAAGATCCAGGAAGCCCAAACTACAGAGAAAGACCCTCTTCGATCTATCTCCCCGAAGGGAAGAAGCCAAGAAAGTTTCCTGATGCCTCTACCGTGTGCACAGGAGGACGACTTTCCAGTACCTGGATGAGTTCTGCCGGGTGCTCTGGCCTCCTAGCTCCTAGCGATCCAGGCCGCAGTCTGAGGCTGCACTGCACTGGATGGCGCCTGAAGCTTCTCTCACACCTCTGTCTTCCGGTGTCTCCCCCTCGGCAACTTCCACTCTCCAATCAGATCGGAGTCTGGATCAATCCGCCTCCTCCCATTATCCTATCATCCCCACGCCTGATTGACCGCACCTACTCACCATCCTGCTAACGAGATTGGAATGTAGCTTTGTTCCGGGTGACTGACTGAGGCTTGAAAGATGAAGAGAAGATGTCGTGTGGAAAGCAAGGACTTGCTCACACATTGACTGACACCATTTTGCTAATCTTATGGAGAACTCTCCTTGTGATTTACGTGTCACAAGAGCGGGCCTGCCTCTCTGTGGTAGACATTCCGTGTCTCAAGTGTTGGAACCATGGCGGATTCGGTATAAACTGTGAAAAGGTTGAGAGACTATTCCTGTGTTCCTGAAGCCTCTCCTTCCTTTGCCAACCGTGTTTATAACTTCAGAGAAAGAGGGCAGTAAAAAAAGGAAGTTTCCGTGAAAATGAACATGAGGCTTACAGAGTCATGACGAACACAGTTTCTATGATCCCTCCACTCGGGGTCAAGAAAGGTCAAGGATTAAAAAATTCCCATGAAATCGCTGTCTTCCAATCAAATCTTCCATCGCTCACACGTATAATTTCAGCACTCGGGGAGGTGAGCCAGGATTACTATGAATTCGAACCGAAGCCAGCCTGGCCTCTGGAGACCCTGTCTCAGAAAATTAGCCAAACACATCACTACGTGGGCGAGTGTTAAAATGTAACTTTATTTATTTATCTATTTACGTATCTATCGATTTATGTATCCATCTATTTACGTATCTATCTATCTATCTATCAATCAATCAATTTATCTACTCATTTATTCTACGCACGCTCTTATTTCACTACAGTAACGATGAGAATACCACCTTCCCCACAACAGGAACCAGTAAAATTTATCCCCAAAGTCATTCGGCACAAAACCAAAACGGGTCTGTTTCAGAATTTGAGAACCCAAGAAAAAAAGGGGAAAAACCTTTCCTAAGTTTTGAAGTCCTATTTGAAAAGAGAAAACCCCAAATCCCGTCATTGGCTGCACAGTCCAGCCGCCCCCCTCCCACTGGAGATGCCGGTGGCGACCGACGCCTGGGTTCTGCTGCACACGTGGATTTGCTGGCTGTTTAGCTGGTGTCCATGCTTTCACGGTAGGCATCCAGCTGTGCATCCAGCTCCTCCGCCGAGAGCTGCTGTTTGGAATTGGCGCCGGTGCCTCGGCCTCTTCCCCGCCGCTGCCAGCTGCCTCGGCGAGTCCCCTGGGAGCACCGCCACCACTGCCAAATGCTCCCGAGCCGCCTCTGCTCCCGCTTTCTGTGGGTCTCCGCTGTGCGTCGATCTGTGACGTCACGAGCTGGATGTTCATAGGGCGGCCACGCAGAGGGACCCCGTTGTATTGCCTCATGGCCTCCAGGGCGTCTGCCTTCCGCTCAAAGTGCAGGAATGCCGTCCCTAAGCTTCGCCCACACCGATCGTAGTGCACGGCTGCCTCCCTGAGCGTTCCGAATTCAGCGAAGACTTCCTGAACGTCGGCGCCCGACAGCCCGAAGTGCAGGTTGGACAGCAGAAGTCTGCCGCCGGTCTCCAGGCCGGCTCCGCCCCCGAAGCCGCTGCCGAAGAGGTCGTGCTGCCACTTGTCGGGCAGCCGCTTCGGCCCGCTGTAGGGCGCCGGCCGATTCCTGCCGCCGCCCGCGACGCCGCGGGCGAGGGCCGGCCGGTTCCGCATGGGCCCGCCGCCGCGGCCGCCCTGCCAAGCGGCCCTGCCGCGTCCCCGGCCCGCGCCGCGGCCGCCGCGCTGGCTCCGGTTCAGCTTGATGATGTCGTCCAGAGACATATCCATCTTGGAGGCCATGGCGGGCGCGCGATCGGGGTCTCGGCTCTCCAATGTAATTTGAGAAAACTTTCGGAATATCCCCGTGTTCCCCTAGCCTCTCCTTCCTTTGCCAATCGTGTTTATAACTTCAGAGGAAGAAGACAGAACGGAAGGAAGTTTCCGTGAAGATGAACACGAGGCTTACAGAGTCCCGAAAGACACACGTTCTACGATCTCTCAACTCGGGGTCAAGAAATGTCAAGGATTAATAGATTCCCACGAGATCGCTGTCTTCCAAGCAAATCTTCCACCGCTCACGCTTCCGAATTCAGCACTCAGGGAGGTGAGGCAGGATTGGATTCGTGCTTGGGTCACGTGTGTGGAAAAGGAGGTCCTACCCCCAACGCTCCAGAAAGATCTCTGCTGAGCTAAGAAATTTCAAAGATCAGGAAGGCCCAAACTACAGAGAAAGACCCTCTTCGATCTATCTCCCCGAAGGGAAGAAGCCAAGAAAGTTTTCCTGATGCCTCTACCCGTGTGCACAGGAGGACGACTTTCCAGTACCTGGATGAGTTCTGCCGGGTGCTCTGGCCTCCTAGCTCCTAGCGATCCAGGCCGCAGTCTGAGGCTGCACTGCACTGGATGGCGCCTGAAGCTTCTCTCACACCTCTGTCTTCTGGTGTCTCCCCCTCGGCAACGTCCACTCTCCAATCAGATCGGAGTCTGGATCAATCCGCCTCCTCCCATTATCCTATCATCCCCACGCCTGATTGACCGCACCTACTCACCATCCTGCTAAACGAGATTGGAATGTAGCTTTGTTCCGGGTGACTGACTGAGGCTTGAAAGATGAAGAGAAGATGTCGTGTGGAAAGCAAGGACTTGCTCACACATTGACTGACACCATTTTGCTAATCTTATGGAGAACTCTCCTTGTGATTTACGTGTCACAAGAGGGGGCCTGCCTCTCTGTGGTAGACATTCCGTGTCTCAAGTGTTGGAACCATGGCGGATTCGGTATAAACTGTGAAAAGGTTGAGAGACTATTCCTGTGTTCCTGAAGCCTCTCCTTCCTTTGCCAACCGTGTTTCTAACTTCAGAGAAAGAGGGCGGTAAAAAAGGAAGTTTCCGTGACAATGAACATGAGGCTTACAGAGTCATGACGAACACAGTTTCTATGATCCCTCCACTCGGGGTCAAGAAAGGTCAATGATTAAAACATTCCCATGAAATCGCTGTCTTCAATCAAATCTTCCATCGCTCACACGTATAATTTCAGCACTCGGGGAGGTGAGCCAGGATTACTATGAATTCGAACCGAAGCCAGCCTGGCCCTTGGAGACCCTGTCTCAGAAAATTAGCCAAACACATCACTACGTGGCGAGTGTTAAATGTAACTTTATTTATTATCTATTACGTATCTATCGATTTATGTATCCATCTTACTTATCTATATCGGATCTATCTATCTAATCTATCTATCTATCATATCTATCTAAATCAATCAATTATCTACTTATTTCTACTACGAACGCTCTTATTCACTACAGTAACGATGAGAATACCACCTTCCCCACAACAGGAACCAGTAAAATTTATCCCCAAAGTCATTCGGCACAAAACCAAAACGGGTCTGTTTCAGAATTTGAGAACCCAAGAAAAAAGGGGAAAAACCTTTCCTAAGTTTTGAAGTCCTATTTGAAAAGAAAAACCCCAAATCCCGTCATTGGCTGCACAGTCCAGCCGCCCCCCTCCCACTGGAGATGCCGGTCCAAAGATTACATTCTTCTCTGGTGGTGTGCTGCAGTGGGGTTTTTTGGGTGTGTGTCGTGGAGGGATTTTGTTCGTGGTTGGTGTCCGTAGCTTAGGGAAGTCGTGAGGCCAGTCTGACGAGATTGACGCCGTTCCTCGAGAGCGGGGACGTTTGCATAGTCGTTTGGTGGGAGCGGCCTTGGTGCATGAATTCTTTCTCCGCTCGGTTGCTTATTAGTGGGTGTCGCGATACTCAGCTTGAACACAAGTGGGCTAGTCATGAATAAATCACGGATAACACGCGGGCCCTGTCGGTGGGTGACGCAGGTAACTGTCCAACCACCGACTAAGACTACAAAACAGGTTGGTATGATGGGTTGTGCATCTTCATAGTCATATGCCAAAAAGTCCAAGACTGAGAATAGCGTTTAGGAGTATGACTACTCATGTCACAGATAAACGAATGGGTCGTCTGTTTGTGTGGGGCGTCTTGGTTGGTTGTGGTGGGGTGTGTTTGCTTCTATATATGGCGGTAGTGGGTAGATTGTCGGTGGTCTCCGTGGTTGGTCGGTGGAGGTTTGGGTGTTGGGTGTCCGCTTGGCGTAGATTACGAATGCTTGTGCTGCGTTCGTGGTCTGGGAGGGTATGTAGTGTTCGAGGTGGTCTTGTTTTGTGACGTGTAAAGAGAACAATTGGCGTATAACACGGTGCTTTGTAAGGTTGTATTACTCGGAGAGCCTAGTAAGAACGGGCTGGCGGTCTTGACAGACAAACGATTGGTTGTCGGTGTTGACTTGGTTGCTACATACCTTATGTCAGCGTCGGGTGGAACTTGTCGATAGTTGTTCAATGTCGATAGAGAGAAAAAAGCTACTATATGTGGATGGTAATGGTTGGACGTAGGTGTGTGATGGTGTTATAAGTTTGAGAGGGGACTCGAAGAACACGAAAGGGGAGGGGGTTTTTTTGTGTGATCGCTTCGCTGAATTCGCACCGGAAGAAGCAGCCTGCACTACGACGGTTGGGGCGACTGAGGGACTGCAGTCTGCACTTTGAGCGGAGGCAGTAACCCTGGAGCAATGAGGGCAATCAGGTTCCCTCTTGTCGTTTGCCGTCACCGATACATTCCGTATCTCTGTGACGGGTCACAGTGTGACTGCCACGAGACCTAGACAGCAAGTCGAAATCAGGCGGAGGCGGAGGCGGTAGCGCTCGTTAGGGCATGTGGTTGTGCTGTGGTTGTGTGGGGGTACTTGTGGCAATAGTACCCCCGAGGGGTACCACGCCGAGTCGGCGGTGTGGAACAAGCTATGAGAAGCATGCGTATTTAACGGATAGATGCGATCAGGATTGTATAGCGGCGTTTGGTGGTGGGGGTGTTGTGTCGGCTTCGATTTTTAACAAAAAAAAAAAAAACCAACTTGGTGGTGGTGCGTGTTGGTGTTTGTTGCGTATGAGAGGGTGGGTAATTTGCGGGATTTTTGGGATGGTTCTTTAAGGTGGGGTGTGTAGGGGGGAGTGGGTTTCGATTTTGGAGGTGGGATGACTTGTACTTGCGGTCTAGAAAAAAATAAAGGAAAAAAGAAAAAATTGTGCTTGTATCACAAAATGCTCTACCGACAAAACAAGTGGATTGGTGAGTAGTAGTGATGCAGTAACGGTGTTGGTTATTGTACTCGAGCTGGGGGGGTAGGGGCGCGTTACCGATTACTTGGGAAGCTGGCGTAAGGAAGAGGAGTGGGACACACTGCAGCGAAAATAGATGCGCACAAAACAACAATGTAGGGAGCAAAGAGTGCGGCAAGGTAGAGAGGGAGGGAACAGAAGAGACAAAACACTCATCAGGGCAGACAGAAAATGAACAATAAACAACACTAAGAGAAGGTGTGTTGGGGGGGGGGAAGGAGTCGTGTTTCAGCGTGTGCCTGCTGCGGTCCTGTGCGTTGCGCGGCTGTTGCGGCACGAATAAATTGTTGAAAAAACAAAAATGTCATCTGGGGGCGGTCGCAGTTGTTGGGTGTAGTAGTTAGAAAGTGCTGGGTGTGGGGTGTAGTGGGGTGAACTAGTGGGGTGTTGTCGTCAAGCTGGGGTTGAGGGGGTGAGGAGCGGTCTGCGCGTCGTGGTGCACCAGATGGGATTTTAAATGGGTTCCGAGTCTGGGGGGGTTGCTAAATAGACTTAAAAACTTAGAAGGCGGCATATATTTTTGTCCCTCTCTCGCCCTTGGTATAGTGTTCCGTGAGGGTGTCAAAACTACAGGAAATCAACCTGTGGCGACAATTGCTTTGGGATAATTGGACGGGGTTGCCGGTGGTGGAAGGGTAATTTTCCTCGTGACTGGAGTAAAATAGATGTGGCGAAATAAATAAGAATACTTTAGTGATGGGATAGACGACAGACACAAGAGACAACAGACAACAGACAACAATGATGAGAATGATAGAGGATAATAGATAATAGATCTCCAAATGATACAGAAAAATAGAAAATTACATTTTAAAAGTTACGGCACCACGAGTGATTGTGGGCGAATGCCGGAGACAGTCGCCGAGCCAGGCGGCTTCAGTTCTCAAATCATAGTAAGCCGGTTCACCTAGCACCTCCCTGAGGGCTGAATTATATGGGGAGCGATGGGAAGATCGTTGAAACGCATTTCATGGGGAGTATTACCTTGACATTCCTTGACCCCTGAGAATCATAAACTGGGCTTGCACACCGCTGTAGCCTCGGGTGCGTTTCAGTCACGGAAACTTTCCGCCTGTTTAATACGGTCCTTCTTTCTCTGAAGTGTTAAAGCACAACTGCAAAGAAGGAGAGGCTGCAGGAACACAGAAGAATTCTCCTCATCTCTCAACCGTTGCACAGTTTATGATAGCGAATCCACCCGGATTCCAAAACACTACACTTGATCAAAAACCGATGCCTAACACAGAGAGACAAAGGAAAAAGGAAAGGCCTGCTCCTGTATACCGTAAATCACAAGCAGAATTCCCTCCAATAAGATTACCAAGGTGTCGTCAATGTAATGCAAGTCCGTGCTTTCCTCCTTGCCCACAAGACAGCTATCCATGCTCTTCTTCGTTTCCCTTTCTTTCAAGTTCACAAGCCTCGGGCGGCAGAGTCAACCTTGAAACAAAGCAAACATTCCAGTCCTCTTTAGGCCCAGATGGTGAGTAGGGTGCGGGTCAATCAGGTGCGGGCGGGGATGATAGATAATGGGGAGTAGGGGGGGAGGCGGATTTATCCAACTCTGGACCTGATTGGATAGTGAAGTTGCAAGGGGGAGATAAACCACCCGGAAGAAAAGAGGTGTGAAAGGAGCCTCCGGCGTCATCCAGCCCCCAGTGCGGAGCCGCAAGGGCGAAAGGGCAAAAGCCTCAGTCCTGCGTCATGGATTGCCGAGGAGGAGCTAGGAGCTGGAGGCCAAAGCACAAAAACAACCCACCCGGCAGAACTCTCATATGAACTCATCCAAGTCTGGAACGTCATACATCCTCCCTCCCTCCTGTATCCCATCCTCCTGTCCTCTGCAGCCTCCTGTGCACACGGGTAGTGTCATCCTCCCATGCTCCTGGTGGCACACACGGTAGGGGGGAAAGGCGCGGGTTAGGAAGTTATAAAAGGAGTGGATGAGGGGTGACCCAAACACACTGTTAGGATGGGCGGCGGTGCAGAAACCGTTTCTGTCTTTGCTCTTTCTTTCTTTCTTTCTTCTTTTCTTTTTCTTTCTGTCTTTTCTCTTCTTCTTTGTTTTCTTTCCTTGTGCTTTCTTACTTCTTCCCTTCTGGGAGATCGATGAGGGTCCTTTCTCTTCTCTTTAGTTTGTTTTTGTTTGGGTTTGTTGTGGTGGGTGTGTTGGTGGGGCTTTTTTTCCTTCCCCTTTTTTCCTGCTTTTTCCTTTTTCTTTTGTTCCTTTCCTCTGTTTCTTTTAATTTTCTTTCTTATCTCAGCACGAAATACTTTTTCGATTTTCTGCTTTGGTTGTTTGGGTAGAAG
>JALPQD010000508.1:1122004-1142674 GCA_023101885.1 Typhlomys cinereus
GCCAGTGCGCCGCAGCCTCAGTCTGCGGCCTGGATTGCTAGGAGCTAGGAGCTAGGAGGCCAAAGCACCCGGCAGAACTCATCCAAGTCTGGAAAGTCATCCTCCTGTGCACACGGGTAGGGGCAGCGGGAAAACTTTCTTTGCTTCTTCCCTTCGGGGAGATCGAGGAGGGTCTTTCTCTGTAGTTGGGCTTTCCTGGGTCTTTGAAATTTCTTAGCTCAGCAGAAATCTTTCGATTTCTGCGTTGGGGGTAGAACCTCCTTTTTCACACACCTGACCCAAGCACCTATCCAATCCGGTCTCACCTCCCCGAGTGCTGAATTTGGAAGCGCGAGCGAGGGAAGATTCGATTGGAAGACAGCAATTTCATGGGAATGTATTAATCCTTGACATTTCTTGACCCTGAGTTGATAGGTCATAGAACGTGTGTCTTTCACGACTATGTAAGCCTCGTGTTCGTTTTCACGGAAGCTTCCTTTTCTTCCGGTCTCCTTTCTCTGAGGTATAAACACAATTGGCAAAGGAAGGAGAGGCCAGAGGACACGGGCATATTCGGAAAGTTTTCTCAAATGCATTTTAGAGCCGAGACCCCGATTGCGCGCCCGCCATGGCCTCCAAGAGATATGTCTCTGGACGACATCATCAAGCTGAACCGGAGCCAGCGCGGCGGCCGCGGCGCGGGCCGGGGACGCGGCAGGGCCGCTTGGCAGGGCGGCCGCGGCGGCGGGCCATGCGGAACCGGCCGGCCCGCCCGCGGTCGCGGCGGCGGCAGGAATCGGCCGGCGCCCTACAGCGGGCCGAAGCGGCTGCCCGACAAGTGGCAGCACACCTCTTCGACAGCGGCTTCGGGGGCGGAGCCGGCCTGGAGACCGGCGGCAGACTTCTGCTGTCAAACCTGCACTTCGGGCTGTCGGGCGCCGACGTTCGGGAAGTCTTCGCTGAATTCGGCAGCTGAAGAAGCAGCCGTGCACTACGATCGGTGTGGGCGAAGCTTAGGGACGGCATTCCTGCACTTTTGAGCGGAAGGCAGACGCCCTGGAGGCCATGAGGCAATACAAACGGTGTCCCTCTGCGTGGCCCCCCTATGGACATCCAGCTCGTGACGTCACAGGTTGACGCACAGCGGAGACCAACACAAAGCAGAAGCGGAGGCGGAGGCGGAGGGGCTCGGAGCATTTGGCAGTTGGTGGTGCTCCCAGAGGGACTCGCCGAGGCAGCTGGCAGCGGGGAAGAGGCCGAGGAACCGGCGCCAATTCCAAACAGCAGCTCTCGGGAGGAGCTGGATGCACAGCTGGATGCCTACCATGAAAGAATGGACACCAGCTAAACAGCCAGCAAATCCACGCGTGCAGCAGAACCCAGGCGTCGCCACCGGCATCTCCAGTGGGGGGGGGGGAGGGGAGGGGAGGGGGGAGGGGGAGGGAGGGCGGCTGGACTGTGCAGCCAATGATGGATTGGGGTTTTCTCTTTTCAAATAGGACTTAAAAACTTAGGAAAGGTTTTCCCCTTTTTTCCTTCGGTTTTCAATTCTGAAACAGACCTGTTTTCTACTGAATTGCTTTGGGGAGAAATTTGACTGGTTCCTGTTGTGGGGAAGGTGGGTATTCTCATCGTTACTGTAGTAAAATAAGAGTGTGCGTAGAATAAATAAGTGATACATTGATTGATTGATTGATAGGTAGATAGATAGACAGACAGACAGACAGACAGACAGACAGACAGATAGATAGATAGTATAGATCGATAGATAGATCGTCCATAGATGGATACATAATAGATAGATAAAATTACATTTTAACACTCGCCCACGTAGTGATGTGTTTGGCTAATTTTCTGAGACAGGGTCTCCAGAGGCCAGGCAGGCTTCAGTTCAGTTCAAATTCATAGTAATCCTGTATCACCTCCCTGAGTGCTGAAATTATAAGTGTGAGCGATGGAAGATTCGATTTGAAGACAGCAATTTCATGGGGATTTATTAATCCTTGACATTTCTTGACCCCGAGTGGATGGATCATAGAGACTGTGTCTTTCACGACTCTGTAAGCCTCGTGTTGGTTTTCACGGAAACTTTCCTTTTTTACGGGTCTTCTTCTCTGAAGTTATAAGCACAACTGGCAAAGGAAGGAGAGGCTTCAGGAACACAGGAATATTCTCTCAACCTTTTCACAGTTTATAGCGAATCCACCGTGATTCCAACACTTGAGTCACGGAAGGCCTACCACAGAGAGACAGGCCTGCTCTTGTGATACGTAAATCACAAGCAGAATTCTCCATAAGATTAGCCAAATGGTGTCAGTCATGTATGAGCAAGTCCTTGCTTTCCACATGACATCTGCTCTTCCTCTTTCAAGCCTCGGTCAGTCACCTTGAACAAAGCTACATTCCAGTCTCGTTTAGCAGGATGGTGAGTAGGTGCGGTCAATCGGGTGCGGGGATGATAGGATAATGGGAGTAGGCGGATTTATCCAGACTCTGACCTGATTGGATAGTGGAAGTTGCAAAGGGGGAGATACCGGAAGAAAGAGGTGTGAAAGGAGCTTCAGGCGTCATCCAGTGCGCCGCAGCCTCAGTCTGCGGCCTGGATTGCTAGGAGCTAGGAGCTAGGAGGCCAAAGCACCCGGCAGAACTCATCCAAGTCTGGAAAGTCATCCTCCTGTGCACACGGGTAGGGGCAGCGGGAAAACTTTCTTTGCTTCTTCCCTTCGGGAGATCGAGGAGGGTCTTTCTCTGTAGTCTGGGCTTTCCTGGGTCTTTGAAATTTCTTAGCTCAGCAGAAATCTTTCGATTTCTGCGTTGGGGGTAGAACCTCCTTTTTCACACACCTGACCCAAGCACCTATCCAATCCGGTCTCACCTCCCCGAGTGCTGAATTTGGAAGCGCGAGCGAGGGAAGATTCGATTGGAAGACAGCAATTTCATGGGAATGTATTAATCCTTGACATTTCTTGACCCTGAGTTGATAGGTCATAGAACGTGTGTCTTTCACGACTCTGTAAGCCTCGTGTTCGTTTTCACGGAAGCTTCCTTTTCTTCCGGTCTCCTTTCTCTGAAGGTATAAACACAATTGGCAAAGGAAGGAGAGGCCAGAGGAACACGGGCATATTCGGAAAGTTTTCTCAAATTGCATTTTAGAGCCGAGACCCCGATTGCGCGCCCGCCATGGCCTCCAAGATGGATATGTCTCTGGACGACATCATCAAGCTGAACCGGAGCCAGCGCGGCGGCCGCGGCGCGGGCCGGGGACGCGGCAGGGCCGCTTGGCAGGGCGGCCGCGGCGGCGGGCCCATGCGGAACCGGCCGGCCCTCGCCCGCGGCGTCGCGGGCGGCGGCAGGAATCGGCCGGCGCCCTACAGCGGGCCGAAGCGGCTGCCCGACAAGTGGCAGCACGACCTCTTCGACAGCGGCTTCGGGGGCGGAGCCGGCCTGGAGACCGGCGGCAGGCTTCTGCTGTCAAACCTGCACTTCGGGCTGTCGGGCGCCGACGTTCGGGAAGTCTTCGCTGAATTCGGCACGCTGAAGAAGGCAGCCGTGCACTACGATCGGTGTGGGCGAAGCTTAGGGACGGCATTCCTGCACTTTGAGCGGAAGGCAGACGCCCTGGAGGCCATGAGGCAATACAACGGTGTCCCTCTGCGTGGCCGCCCTATGGACATCCAGCTCGTGACGTCACAGGTTGGCGCACAGCGGAGACCAACACAAAGCAGAAGCGGAGGCGGAGGCGGAGGCGGCTCGGGAGCATTTGGCAGTGGTGGTGGTACTCCCAGAGGGACTCGCCGAGGCAGCTGGCAGCGGGGAAGAGGCCGAGGAACCGGCGCCAATTCCAAACAGCAGCTCTCGGCCGAGGAGCTGGATGCACAGCTGGATGCCTACCATGAAAGAATGGACACCAGCTAAACAGCCAGCAAATCCACGCGTGCAGCAGAACCCAGGCGTCGCCACCGGCATCTCCAGTGTGGGGGGGCGGGGGACGGGGAGGGGGAGGGGGAGGGGGAGGGAGGGCGGCTGGACTGTGCAGCCAATGATGGGATTTGGGGTTTTCTCTTTTCAAATAGGACTTAAAAACTTAGGAAAGGTTTTCCCCTTTTTTTCCTTCGGTTTTCAAATTCTGAAACAGACCTGTTTTCTACTGAATTGCTTTGGGGATAAATTTGACTGGTTCCTGTTGTGGGGAAGGTGGTATTCTCATCGTTACTGTAGTAAAATAAGAGTGTGCGTAGAATAAATAAGTAGATACATTGATTGATTGATTGATAGATAGATAGATAGATAGACAGACAGACAGACAGACAGACAGACAGACAGATAGATAGATAGATAGATAGATAGATACGTCCATAGATGGATACATAAATAGATAGATAAAATGACATTTTAACACTCGCCCACGTAGTGATGTGTTTGGCTAATTTTCTGAGACAGGGTCTCCAGAGGCCAGGCAGGCTTCAGTTCAGTTCAAATTCATAGTAATCCTGTATCACCTCCCTGAGTGCTGAAATTATAAGTGTGAGCGATGGAAGATTCGATTTGAAGACAGCAATTTCATGGGGATTTATTAATCCTTGACATTTCTTGACCCCGAGTGGATGGATCATAGAGACTGTGTCTTTCACGACTCTGTAAGCCTCGTGTTGGTTTTCACGGAAACTTCCTTTTTTACGGGTCTTCTTTCTCTGAAGTTATAAGCACAACTGGCAAAGGAAGGAGAGGCTTCAGGAACACAGGAATATTCTCTCAACCTTTTCACAGTTTATAGCGAATCCACCGTGATTCCAACACTTGAGTCACGGAAGGCCTACCACAGAGAGACAGGCCTGCTCTTGTGATACGTAAATCACAAGCAGAATTCTCCATAAGATTAGCCAAATGGTGTCAGTCAATGTATGAGCAAGTCCTTGCTTTCCACATGACATCTGCTCTTCCTCTTTCAAGCCTCGGTCAGTCACCTTGAACAAAGCTACATTCCAGTCTCGTTTAGCAGGATGGTGAGTAGGTGCGGTCAATCGGGTGCGGGGATGATAGGATAATGGGAGTAGGCGGATTTATCCAGACTCTGACCTGATTGGATAGTGGAAGTTGCAAAGGGGGAGATACCGGAAGAAAGAGGTGTGAAAGGAGCTTCAGGCGTCATCCAGTGCGCCGCAGCCTCAGTCTGCGGCCTGGATTGCTAGGAGCTAGGAGCTAGGAGGCCAAAGCACCCGGCAGAACTCATCCAAGTCTGGAAAGTCATCCTCCTGTGCACACGGGTAGGGGCAGCGGGAAAACTTTCTTTGCTTCTTCCCTTCGGGGAGATCGAGGAGGGTCTTTCTCTGTAGTCTGGGCTTTCCTGGGTCTTTGAAATTTCTTAGCTCAGCAGAAATCTTTCGATTTCTGCGTTGGGGGTAGAACCTCCTTTTTCACACACCTGACCCAAGCACCTATCCAATCCGGTCTCACCTCCCCGAGTGCTGAATTTGGAAGCGCGAGCGAGGGAAGATTCGATTGGAAGACAGCAATTTCATGGGAATGTATTAATCCTTGACATTTCTTGACCCTGAGTTGATAGGTCATAGAACGTGTGTCTTTCACGACTCTGTAAGCCTCGTGTTCGTTTTCACGGAAGCTTCCTTTTCTTCCGGTCTCCTTTCTCTGAAGGTATAAACACAATTGGCAAAGGAAGGAGAGGCCAGAGGAACACGGGCATATTCGGAAAGTTTTCTCAAATTGCATTTTAGAGCCGAGACCCCCGATTGCGCGCCCAACATGGCCTCCAAGATGGATATGTCTCTGGACGACATCATCAAGCTGAACCGGAGCCAGCGCGGCGGCCGCGGCGCGGGCCGGGGACGCGGCAGGGCCGCTTGGCAGGGCGGCCGCGGCGGCGGGCCCATGCGGAACCGGCCGGCCCTCGCCCGCAGGCGTCGCGGGCGGCGGCAGGAATCGGCCGGCGCCCTACAGCGGGCCGAAGCGGCTGCCCGACAAGTGGCAGCACGACCTCTTCGACAGCGGCTTCGGGGGCGGAGCCGGCCTGGAGACCGGCGGCAGGCTTCTGCTGTCAAACCTGCACTTCGGGCTGTCGGGCGCCGACGTTCGGGACGTCCTTCGCTGAATTCGGCACGCTGAAGAAGGCAGCCGTGCACTACGATCGTGTGGGCGAAGCTTCGGGACGGCATTCCTACACTTTGAGCGGGAAGGCAGGACGTGCCCTGGAGCCATGAGGCAATACAACGGTGTCCCTCTGCGTGGCCGCCCTATGGACATCAGCGAGGGGGATCGTGACGTCACAGGTTGGCGCACAGCGGGAGACCAACACAAAGCAGAAGCGGAGGCGGAGGCGGAGGCGGCTCCGGAGCATTTGGCAGTGGTGGTGGTAATCCCAGAGGGACTCGCCGAGGCAGCTGGCAGCGGGGGAAGAGGCCGAGGAACCGGCGCCAATTCAACAGCACTCTCGGCCGAGGAGCTGGATGCACAGCGGATGCCTACCATGAAAGAATGGACACCAGCTAAACAGCCAGCAAATCCACGCGTGCAGCAGAACCCAGGGCGTCGCCACCGGCATCTCCAGTGGGGGGGGGGGACGGGGGAGGGGGGGGAGGGGGGGAGGGAGGGCGGCTGGACTGTGCAGCCCAATGATTTGGGGTTTTCTCTTTTCAAATAGGACTTAAAAACTTAGGAAAGGTTTTCCCCTTTTTTTCCTTCGGTTTTCAAATTCTGCACCCTGTTTTCTACTGCTTTGCTTTGGATAATTTGACTGGTTCCTGTGTGGGGGTGGTATTCTCATCGTTACTGTAGTAAAATAAGAGTGTGCGTAGAATAATAAGTAGATACATTGATTGATTGATTGATAGATAGATAGATAGCAGACAGACAGACAGACAGACAGACAGAGATAGATAGATAGAAGATAGATAGATACCGTCCATAGATGGATACATAAATAGATCATTTTAACACTCGCCCACGTAGTGATGTGTTTGGCTAATTTTCTGAGACCAGGGTCTCCAGAGGCCAGGCAGGCTTCAGTTCAGTTCAAATTCATAGTAATCCTGTATCCCACCTCCCTGAGTGCTGAATTATAAGTGTGAGCGATGGAAGATTCGATTTGAAGACAGCAATTTCCTGGGGATTTTATCCTGACATTTCTTGACCCCGAGTGGATGGTCATAGAGACTGTGTCTTTCGACTCTGTAAGCCTCGTGTTCGTTTTCACGGAAACTTCCTTTTTCGGGTCTTCTTTCTCTGAGTTATAAGCACAACTGGCAAGGAAGGAGAGGCTTCAGGAAACACAGGAATATTCTCTCCCTTTTCCAGTTTATAGCGAATCCCCGTGATTCCAACACTTGAGTCACGTGCCTACCACAGAGAGCAGGCCTGCTCTTGTGTACGTCATCACAAGCAGAATTCTCCATCAAGATTAGCCATGGTGTCCGTCAATGTATGAGCAAGTCCTTGCTTTCCACATGACATCTGCTCTTCCTCTTTCAAGCCTCGGTCAGTCACCTTGAACAAAGCTCATTCCAGTCTCGTTTAGCATGGTGAGTAGGTGCGGTCATCGGTGCGGGATGATAGGATAATGGGAGTAGGCGGATTTATCCCAGACTCTGACCTGATTGGATAGTGGAAGTTGCAAAGGGGGAGATACCGGAAGAAAGAGGTGTGAAAGGAGCTTCAGGCGTCATCCAGTGCGCCGCAGCCTCAGTCTGCGGCCTGGATTGCTAGGAGCTAGGAGCTAGGAGGCCAAAGCACCCGGCAGAACTCATCCAAGTCTGGAAAGTCATCCTCCTGTGCACACGGGTAGGGGCAGCGGGAAAACTTTCTTTGCTTCTTCCCTTCGGGGAGATCGAGGAGGGTCTTTCTCTGTAGTTGGGCTTTCCTGGGTCTTTGAAATTTCTTAGCTCAGCAGAAATCTTTCGATTTCTGCGTTGGGGGTAGAACCTCCTTTTTCACACACCTGACCCAAGCACCTATCCAATCCGGTCTCACCTCCCCGAGTGCTGAATTTGGAAGCGCGAGCGAGGGAAGATTCGATTGGAAGACAGCAATTTCATGGGAATGTATTAATCCTTGACATTTCTTGACCCTGAGTTGATAGGTCATAGAACGTGTGTCTTTCACGACTCTGTAAGCCTCGTGTTCGTTTTCACGGAAGCTTCCTTTTCTTCCGGTCTCCTTTCTCTGAAGGTATAAACACAATTGGCAAAGGAAGGAGAGGCCAGAGGAACACGGGCATATTCGGAAAGTTTTCTCAAATTGCATTTTAGAGCCGAGACCCCGATTGCGCGCCCGCCATGGCCTCCAAGATGGATATGTCTCTGGACGACATCATCAAGCTGAACCGGAGCCAGCGCGGCGGCCGCGGCGCGGGCCGGGGACGCGGCAGGGCCCAGCGGCGGCCGCGGCGGCCCATGCGGAACCGGCCTCGCCCGCGGCGTCGCGGGCGGCGGCAGGAATCGGCGGCAGCCCTAGCGGGCCGAAGCGGCTGCCCGACAAGTGGCAGCACGACCTCTTCGGCAGCGGCTTCGGGGGCGGAGCCGGCCTGGGGGGCCGGCGGCAGACTTCTGCTGTCCAACCTGCCACTTCGGGCTGTCGGGCGCCGACGTTCAGGAAGTCTTCGCTGATTCGGAACGCTCAGGGAGGCAGCCGTGCACTACGATCGTGTGGGGCGAGCTTAGGGACGGCATTCCTGCACTTTGAGCGGAAGGCAGACGCCCTGGAGGCCATGAGGCAATACAACGGGGTCCCTCTGCGTGGCCGCCCTATGAACATCCCGCTCGTGACGTCACAGATCGACGCACAGCGGAGACCCACACAAAGCGGGAGCAGAGGCGGCTCGGGAGCATTTGGCAGTGGTGGCGGTGCTCCCAGAGGGACTCGCCGAGGCAGCTGGCAGCGGCGGGGAAGAGGCCGAGGCACCGGCGCCAATTCCAAACAGCAGCTCTCGGCGGAGGAGCTGATGCACAGCTGACGCCTACCGTGAAAGCATGGACACCAGCTAAACAGCCAGCAATCCACGTGTGCAGCGAACCCAGGCGTCGGTCGCCACCGGCATCTCCAGTGGGAGGGGGGCGGCTGGATGTGCAGCCAATGACGGGATTTGGGGTTTTCTCTTTTCAAATAGGACTTAAAACTTAGGAAAGTTTTTCCCCTTTTTTTCTGGGTTCTCAATTCTGAAACAGACCCGTTTTGGTTTTGTGCCGAATGACTTTGGGATAAATTTTACTGGTTCCTGTTGTGGGGAAGGTGGTATTCTCATCGTTACTGTAGTGAAATAGAGCGTGCGTAGATAAATGAGTATCATAAATTGATTGATTGATAGATAGATAGATAGATAGATACGTAAATAGATGGATACATAAATCGATAGATACGTAAATAGATAAATAAATAAAGTTACATTTTAACACTCGCCCACGTAGTGATGTGTTTGGCTAATTTTCTGAGACAGGGTCTCCAGAGGCCAGGCTGGCTTCGGTTGGAATTCATAGTAATCCTGGCTCACCTCCCCGAGTGCTGAAATTATACGTGTGAGCGATGGAAGATTTGATTGGAAGACAGCGATTTCATGGGAATTTTTTAATCCTTGACCTTTCTTGACCCCGAGTGGAGGGATCATAGAAACTGTGTTCGTCATGACTCTGTAAGCCTCATGTTCATTGTCACGGAAACTTCCTTTTTTACTGCCCTCTTTCTCTGAAGTTATAAACACGGTTGGCAAAGGAAGGAGAGGCTTCAGGAACACAGGAATAGTCTGTCAACCTTTTCACAGTTTATACCGAATCCGCCATGGTTCCAACACTTGAGACACGGAATGTCTACCACAGAGAGGCAGGCCCGCTCTTGTGACACGTAAATCACAAGGAGAGTTCTCCATAAGATTAGCAAAATGGTGTCAGTCAATGTGTGAGCAAGTCCTTGCTTTCCACACGACATCTTCTCTTCATCTTTCAAGCCTCAGTCAGTCACCCGGAACAAAGCTACATTCCAATCTCGTGTAGCAGGATGGTGAGTGGTGCGGTCAATCAGGCGTGGGGATGATAGGATAAGGGAGGAGGCGGATTGATCCAGACTCCGATCTGATTGGAGAGTGGAAGTTGCCGAGGGGAGACACCGGAAGACAGAGGTGAGAGAAGCTTCAGGCGCCATCCAGTGCAGTGCAGCCTCAGACTGCGGCCTGGATCGCTAGGAGCTAGGAGGCCAGAGCACCCGGCAGAACTCATCCAGGTACTGGAAAGTCGTCCTCCTGTGCACACGGGTAGAGGCATCAGGAAAACTTTCTTGGCTTCTTCCCTTCGGGGAGATAGATCGAAGAGGGTCTTTCTCTGTAGTTTGGGCTTTCCTGGATCTTTGAAATTTCTTAGCTCAGCAGAGATCTTTCTGGACGCGTTGGGGGTAGACCTCCCTTTTCCACACACGTGACCCAAGCAACGAATCCAATCCTGCCTCACCTCCCTGAGTGCTGAATTCGGAAAGCGTGAGCGGTGGAAGATTTGCTTGGAAGACAAGCGATCTCAGTGGGAATCTATTAATCCTTGACATTTCTTGACCCCGAGTTGAGAGATCGTAGAACGTGTGTCTTTCGGGACTCTGTAAGCCTCGTGTTCATCTTCACGGAAACTTCCTTCCGTTCTGTCTTCTTCCTCTGAAGTTGTAAACACGATTGGCAAAGGAAGGAGAGGCTAGGGGAACACGGGGGATATTCCGAAAGTTTTCTCAAATTACATTGGAGAGCCGAGACCCCGATCGCGCGCCCGCCATGGCCTCCAAGATGGATATGTCTCTGGACGACATCATCAAGCTGAACCGGAGCCAGCGGGCGGCCGCGGCGCGGGCCGGGGACGCGGCAGCCTTGCATGGCTGGCCCGGCGGCGGGCGCCAATGTCGGAACCGGCCGGCCCTCGCCCTGCGGCTCGCGGCGGCTTCAGAATCGGGCCGGCGGCCCTACAGCGGCCTAAGCGGCTGCCACGACCTGGGCAGCCGACCCTCTTCGGGGCGCGGCTTTCGGGGGCAGCCGCCTGGAGACCGGCGCAGACTTCGCTGTCCAGACCGGCACTTAGGCCTGTCGGGCGACGACTTCAGAATGTCTTCGCTGAGATTCGGAACGGTCAGGGGAGGGGAAGCGTGCACCGAGATCGGTGGTGGGGCGAAGATTTAGGACGGCATTCCTGCACTTTGACGGAAGCAGAACGCCCTGAGGCCATGAGGCAATCAACGGGGTCCCTCTGCGTTGGCCCGCCCTATGAACAATCCAGCTCGTGACGTCACAGATCGACGCACAGCGGAGGACCCACACAAAGCGGGAGCAGAGGCGGCTCGGGAGCATTTGGCAGTGGTGGCGGTGCTCCCAGAGGGACTCGCCGAGGCAGCTGGCAGCGGCGGGGAAGAGGCCGAGGCACCGGCGCCAATTCCAAACAGCAGCTCTCGGCGGAGGAGCTGGATGCACAGCTGGACGCCTACCGTGAAAGCATGGACACCAGCTAAACAGCCAGCAAATCCACGTGTGCAGCAGAACCCAGGCGTCGGTCGCCACCGGCATCTCCAGTGGGAGGGGGGCGGCTGGACTGTGCAGCCAATGACGGGATTTGGGGTTTTCTCTTTTCAAATAGGACTTCAAAACTTAGGAAAGGTTTTTTCCCCTTTTTTTCTTGGGTTCTCAAATTCTGAAACAGACCCGTTTTGGTTTTGTGCCGAATGACTTTGGGGATAAATTTTACTGGTTCCTGTTGTGGGGAAGGTGGTATTCTCATCGTTACTGTAGTGAAATAAGAGCGTGCGTAGAATAAATGAGTAGATAAATTGATTGATAGATAGATAGATAGATAGATATAGTAATAGATGGATACATAAATCGATAGATACGTAAATAGATAAATAAATAAAGTTACATTTTAACACTCGCCCACGTAGTGAGTGGTTTGGCTAATTTTCTGAGACAGGGTCTCCAGAGGCCAGGCTGGCTTCGGTTGAATTCATAGTAATCCTGGCTCACCTCCCCGAGTGCTGAAATTATACGTGTGAGCGATGGAAGATTTGATTGGAAGACAGCGATTTCATGGGAATTTTTAATCCTTGACCTTTCTTGACCCCGAGTGGAGGGATCATAGAAACTGTGTTCGTCATGACTCTGTAAGCCTCATGTTCATAGTCACGGAAACTTCCTTTTTTACCGCCCTCTTTCTCTGAAGTTATAAACACGGTTGGCAAAGGAAGGAGAGGCTTCAGGAACACAGGAATAGTCTCTCTTTTCACAGTTTATACCGAATCCGCCATGGTTCCAACACTTGAGACACGGAATGTCTACCACAGAGAGGCAGGCCCGCCTTGTGACACGTAAATCACAAGGAGAGTTCTCCATAAGATTAGCAAAATGGTGTCAGTCAATGTGTGAGCAAGTCCTTGCTTTCCACACGACATCTTCTCTTCATCTTTCAAGCCTCAGTCAGTCACCCGGAACAAAGCTACATTCCAATCTCGTGTAGCAGGATGGTGAGTAGGTGCGTCAATCAGGCGTGGGATGATAGGATAATGGGAGGAGGCGGATTGATCCAGACTCCGATCTGATTGGAGAGTGGAAGTTGCCGAGGGGGAGACACCGGAAGACAGAGGTGTGAGAGAAGCTTCAGGCGCCATCCAGTGCAGTGCAGCCTCAGACTGCGGCCTGGATCGCTAGGAGCTAGGAGGCCAGAGCACCCGGCAGAACTCATCCAGGTACTGGAAAGTCGTCCTCCTGTGCACACGGGTAGAGGCATCAGGAAAACTTTCTTCGGGGAGATAGATCGAAGAGGGTCTTTCTCTGTAGTTTGGGCTTTCCTGGATCTTTGAAATTTCTTAGCTCAGCAGAGATCTTTCTGGAGCGTTGGGGGTAGGACCTCCTTTTCCACACACGTGACCCAAGCACGAATCCAATCCTGCCTCACCTCCCTGAGTGCTGAATTCGGAAGCGTGAGCGGTGGAAGATTTGCTTGGAAGACAGCGATCTCGTGGGTATTAATCCTTGACATTTCTTGACCCCGAGTTGAGAGATCGTAGAACGTGTGTCTTTCGGGACTCTGTAAGCCTCGTGTTCATCTTCACGGAAACTCCTTCCGTTCTGTCTTCTCCTCTGAAGTTGTAAACACGATGGCAAAGGAAGGAGAGGCTAGGGGAACACGGGGATATTCCGAAAGTTTCTCAAATTACATTGGAGAGCCGAGACCCCGATCGCGCGCCCGCCATGGCCTCCAAGATGGATATGTCTCTGGACGACATCATCAAGCTGAACCGGAGCCAGCGCGGCGGCCGCGGCCGGGCCGGGACGCGGCAGGGCCGCTTGGCAGGGCGGCCGCGGCGGCGGGCCCATGCGGAACCGCCGGCCCTCGCCCGCGGCGGGGGCGTTGGACGGTGCACCATGACAGATTGGGTTTGCGAGTTGCAAATAGACGTCAAGAG
The DNA here is from genome assembly GCA_023101885.1 of Typhlomys cinereus. Classification (NCBI taxonomy): domain Eukaryota; kingdom Metazoa; phylum Chordata; class Mammalia; order Rodentia; family Platacanthomyidae; genus Typhlomys; species Typhlomys cinereus. The sequence goes on from JALPQD010000508.1 coordinate 1,135,406, forward strand.
GAAGGTTTGTCTCCCCTTTTTTGTTTTCTGGGTTCTCAAACTGAAACAGACCCGTTTGGTGGTGTGCCGAATGACGTTGGGGAAAATTTAGGTTGCCGTGGTGTGGGGAAGGTGGGATTGCGCAGTCTGGATGCGTAGGAAATCAAGCAGCGGGCGAGAATAAAATGAGGATGAGAAATGATTGATGGATTAATGAAGCAGATAAGGATAGATACGAGTAAATAGATGGATACATAAATCGATAGATCGTAAAGAATAAATAAATAAATTACATTACACCTCGCCCACGGAGTGATGTGTTGGCTAATTTTCTGACAGGGTCTCCAGAGGCCAGCTGCTTCGGGAGCAGAAATACGGCTCACCCCCAGCGGCCGAAATTATAGTGAGCGATGGAAGATTGATGGAAGACAGCGATTCATGGGAATTTTTAATCCTGGCTTCTTGACCCCGAGTGGAGGGATGAAACGTGGCGCAGACAACCCATGGGTCATGGCACCGAAACTGCCTTGACGCCCGCTGTCCGCTGAAAACACGGGGCAAAGGAAGGAGGGCTGGAACACAGGAAAGCTCACACCTCACAGTGAACCAGCCGCCATGGTCCAACACTTGGAGACACGGAATGTCACCACAGAGAGGCAGGCCCGCCTTGTGACACGTAAATCACAAGGAGCTCCATAATGAGCAATGGTGTCAGTCAATGTGGTGAGCAAGTCCTTTCCACGACATCCTCTTCATCTCAAGCCTCAGTCAGTCACCCGGAACAAAGCTACATTCCAATCTCGTTTAGCAGGATGGTGAGTAGGTGCGGCAATCAGGCGTGGGGATGAGGATAATGGAGGAGGCGGGATGATCCAGACTCCGATCTGATTGGGAGAGTGGAAGGCCGAGGGGAGACACCGAAGACAGAGGTGGAGAGAAGCTCAGGCGCCATCCAGTGCAGTGCAGCCCAGACGCGGCCTGGATGCTAGGAGCTAGGAGGCAGAGCACCCGGCAGAACTCATCCAGGTACTGGAAAGTCGTCCTCCTGTGCACACGGGAAGGCACGGAAAACTTTCTGGCTTTTCCCTTCGGGGAGATAGATCGAAGAGGGTTTCTCTGTAGTTGGGCTTTCCGGGATCTTTGAAATTTCTTAGCTCAGCAGAGATCTCTTCTGGAGCGTTGGGGTGGACCTCCTTTCCACACACGTGACCCAAGCACGAATCCAATCCTGCCTCACCTCCCTGAGTGCTGAATTCGGAAGCGGGAGCGGTGGAAGATTTGCTTGGAAGACAGCGATCTCGTGGGAATCTATTAATCCTTGACATTTCTGACCCCGAGTTGAGAGATCGTAGAACGTGTGTCTTTCGGGACTCTGTAAGCCTCGTGTTCATCTTCACGGAAACTTCCTCCGTTCTGTCTTCTTCCTCTGAAGTTTAAACACGATTGGCAAAGGAAGGAGAGCTAGGGGAACACGGGATATTCCGAAAGTTTTCTCAAATTACATTGGAGAGCCGAGACCCCGATGCGGCGCGCCATGGCCCCAAGATGGATGTCCTGGACGACATCATCAAGCTGAACCGGAGCCAGCGCGGCGGCCGCGGGCGGGCGGGGACGCGGCAGGGCCGCTTGGCAGGGCGGCCGCGGCGGCGGCCCATAGAACCGGCGGGCCCTCGCCCGCGGCGTCGCGGGCGGCGGCAGGAATCGGCCGGCGCCCTACAGGGGCCGAAGCGGCTGCCCGACAAGTGGCAGCACGACCTCTTCGGCAGCGGCTTGGGGGCGGAGCGGGCCTGGAGACCGGCGGCAGACTTCTGCTGTCCAACCTGCACTTCGGGCTGTCGGGCGCCGACGTTCAGGAAGTCTTCGTGAATTCGGAACGCTCAGGGAGGCAGCCGTCACTACGATCGGTGTGGGCGAAGCTAGGGAGGCATTCCTGCACTTTGAGCGGAAGGCAACGCTGGAGGCCATGAGGCAATACAACGGGGTCCCTCTGCGTGGCCGCCCTATGAACATCCAGCTCGTGACGTCACAGATCGACGCACAGCGGAGACCACACAAAGCGGGAGCAGAGGCGGCTCGGGAGCATTTGGCAGTGGTGGCGGTGCTCCCAGAGGGACTCGCCGAGGCAGCTGGCAGCGGCGGGGAAGAGGCCGAGGCACCGGCGCCAATTCCAAACAGCAGCTCTCGGCGGAGGAGCTGGATGCACAGCTGAGCCTACCGTGAAAGCATGACACCACTAAACAGCCAGCAAATCCACGTGTGCAGCAGAACCAGGCGTCGGTCGCCACCGGCATCTCCAGTGGGAGGGGGGCGGCTGGACTGTGCAGCCAATGACGGGATTTGGGGTTTTCTCTTTTCAAATAGGACTCAAAACTTAGGAAAGGTTTTTCCCCTTTTTTTCTTGGGTTCTCAAATCTGAAACAGACCCGTTTTGGTTTTGTGCCGAATGACTTTGGGGAAATTTTACTGGTTCCTGTTGTGGGAAGGTGGTATTCTCATCGTTACTGTAGTGAAATAAGAGCGGGCGTAGAATAATGAGTAGATAAATTGATTGATTGATAGATAAGATAGATAGATAGATAGATAGCGTAAATAGATGGATACTAAATCGATAGATACGTAAATAGATAAATAAATAAAGTTACATTTTAACACTCGCCCACGTAGTGATGTGTTTGGCTAATTTTCTGAGACAGGGTCTCCAGAGGCCAGCTGGCTTCGGTTCGAATTCATAGTAATCCTGGCTCACCTCCCCGAGTCGGAAATTATACGTGTGAGCGATGGAAGATTTGATTGGAAGACAGCGATTTATGGGAATTTTTTAATCCTTGACCTTTCTTGACCCGAGTGGAGGATCATAGAAACTGTGTTCGTCATGACTCTGTAAGCCCATGTTCATTGTCACGGAAACTTCCTTTTTTACTGCCCTCTTTCTCTGAAGTTATAAACACGGTTGGCAAAGGAAGGAGAGCTTCAGGAACACAGGAATAGTCTGTCAACCTTTTCACAGTTTTTACCGAATCCGCCATGGTTCCAACTGAGACACGGAATGCTACACAGAGAGGCAGGCCCGCTCTTGTGACACGTAAATCACAAGGAGAGTTCTCCATAAGATTAGCAAAATGGTGTCAGTCAATGTGTGAGCAAGTCCTTGCTTCCACAGACATCTTCTCTTCATCTTCAAGCCTCAGCAGTCACCCGGAACAAAGCTACATTCCAATCTCGTGTAGCAGGATGGTGAGTAGGTGCGGTCAATCAGGCGTGGGGAGGATAGGATAAGGGAGGAGGCGGATTGATCCAGACTCCGATCGATTGGAGAGTGGAAGTTGCCGAGGGGAGACACCGGAAGACAGAGGTGTGAGAGAAGCTTCAGGCGCCATCCAGTGCAGTGGCAGCCTCAGACTGCGGCCTGGATCGCTAGGAGCTAGGAGCCAGAGCACCCGGCAGAACCATCCAGGTACTGGAAAGTCGCCTCCTGTGCACAGGGTAGAGGCATCAGGAAAACTTCTTGGCTTCTTCCCTTCGGGGAGATAGATCGAAGAGGGTCTTTCTCTGTAGTTTGGGCTTCCTGGATCTTTGAAATTTCTTAGCTCAGCAAGATCTTTCTGGAGCGTTGGGGTAGGACCTCCTTTCCCACACACGTGACCCAAGCACGAATCCAATCCTGCCTCACCTCCCTGAGTGCTGAATTCGGAAGCGTGAGCGGTGGAAGATTTGCGTGAAGACAGCGATCTCTGGGAATCTATTAATCCTGACATTTCTTGACCCCGAGTTGAGAGATCGTAGAACGTGTGTCTTTCGGGACTCTGTAAGCCTCGTGTTCATCTTCACGGAAACTTCCTTCCGTTCTGTCTTCTTCCTCTGAAGTTATAAACACGATTGGCAAAGGAAGGAGAGGCTAGGGGAACACGGGGATATCCGAAAGTTTCTCAAATACATTGGAGAGCCGAGACCCCGATGCGCGGCGCCATGGCCTCCAAGATGGATATGTCCTGGACGACATCATCAACTGACCGAGCCAGCGCGGCGGCCGGGCGCGGGCCGGGAGCGGCAGGGCGCTTGGCAGGGGGGCGCGCGGCGGGCCCATGCGAACCGGCGGCCCTCGCCCGCGGCGTCGCGGGCGGCGGCAGGAATCGGCCGGCGCCCTACAGCGGGCCGAAGCGGCTGCCCGACAAGTGGCAGCACGACCTCTTCGGCAGCGGCTTCGGGGGCGAGCGGGCCTGGAAGACGGCGGCAGATTCGCTGTCCAACCTGCACTTCGGGCTGTCGGGCGCCGACGTTCAGGAAGTCTTCCTGAATTCGGAACGCTCAGGGAGGCAGCCGTGCACTACGATCGTGTGGGCGAAGCTTAGGGACGGCATTCCTGCACTTTGAGCGGAAGGCAGACGCCCTGGAGGCCATGAGGCAATACAACGGGTCCCTCTGCGTGGCCGCCCTATGAACATCCAGCCGTGACGTCACAGCGACGCACAGCGGAGACCCACACAAAGCGGGAGCAGAGCGCTCGGGAGCATTGGCAGTGGTGGCGGTGCTCCCAGAGGGACTCGCCGAGGCAGCTGGCAGCGGCGGGGAAGAGGCCGAGGCACCGGCGCCAATTCCAAACAGCAGCTCTCGGCGGAGGAGCGGGATGCACAGCTGGAGCCTACCGTGAAAGCAGGGACACCAGCTAAACAGCCAGCAAATCCACGTGTGCAGCAGAACCCAGGCGCCGGTCGCCACCGGCATCTCCAGTGGGAGGGGGGCGGCTGGACTGTGCAGCCAATGACGGATTTGGGGTTTTCTCTTTTCAAATAGACTTCAAAACTTAGGAAAGGTTTTTCCCCTTTTTTTCTTGTGTTCTCAAATTCTGAAACAGACCCGTTTTGGTTTTGTGCCGAATGACTTTGGGGATAAATTTTACTGGTTCCTGTTGTGGGGAAGGTGGTATTCTCATCGTTACTGTAGTGAAATAAGAGCGTGCGTAGAATAAATGAGTAGATAAATTGATTGATGTGATAGATAGATAGATAGATAGATAGATACGTAAATAGATGGATACATAAATCGATAGATACGTAAATAGAAAATAAATAAAGTTACATTTTAACACTCGCCACGTAGTGATGTGTTTGGCTAATTTTCTGAGACAGGGTCTCCAGAGGCCAGGCTGGCTTCGGTTGGAATCCATAGTAATCCTGGCTCACCCCCCGAGTGCTGAAATTATACGTGTGAGCGATGGAAGATTTGATTGGAAGACAGCGATTCATGGGAATTTTTAATCCTTGACCTTTCTTGACCCCGAGTGGAGGGATCATAGAAACTGTGTTCGTCATGACTCTGTAAGCCTCATGTTCATTGTCACGGAAACTCCTTTTTTACTGCCCTCTTTCTCTGAAGTTAAAACACGGTTGGCAAAGGAAGGAGAGGCTTCAGGAACACAGGAATAGTCTGTCAACCTTTTCACAGTTTATACCGAATCCGCCATGGTTCCAACACTTGAGACACGGAATGTCTACCACAGAGAGGCAGGCCCGCTCTTGTGACACGTAAATCACAAGGAGAGTTCTCCATAAGATTAGCAAAATGGTGTCAGTCAATGTGTGAGCAAGTCCTTGCTTTCCACACGACATCTTCTCTTCATCTTTCAAGCCTCAGTCAGTCACCCGGAACAAAGCTACATTCCAATCTCGTGTAGCAGGATGGGTGAGTAGGTGCGGTCAATCAGGCGTGGGGATGATAGGATAATGGGAGGAGGCGATGATCCAGACTCCTGCGATGGAGAGTGGAAGTTGCCGAGGGGGAGACACCGGAAGACAGAGGTGTGAGAGAAGCTTCAGGCGCCATCCAGTGCAGTGCAGCCTCAGACTGCGGCCTGGATCGCTAGGAGCTAGGAGGCCAGAGCACCGGCAGAACTCATCCAGGTACTGGAAAGTCGTCCTCCTGTGCACAGGGTAGAGGCATCGGAAAACTTCTTGGCTTCTTCCCTTCGGGGAGATAGATCGAAGAGGGTCTTCTCTGTAGTTTGGGCTTTCCTGGATTTGAAATTTCTTAGCTCAGCAGAGATCTTTCTGGAGCGTTGGGGGTAGGACCTCCTTTTCCACACACGTGACCCAAGCACGAATCCAATCCTGCCTCACCTCCCTGAGTGCTGAATTCGGAAGCGTGAGCGGTGGGAAGATTTGCTTGGAAGACAGCGATCTCGTGGGAATCTATAACCTTGACATTTCTTGACCCCGAGTTGAGAGATCGTAGACAGTGTGTCTTTCGGGACTCTGTAAGCCTCGTGTTCATCTTCACGGAAACTTCCTTCGTGTCTGTCTTCTTCCTCTGAAGTTATAAACAGATTGGCAAAGGAAGGAGAGGCTAGGGGAACACGGGGATATTCCGAAATTTTCTCAAATTACATTGGAGAGCCGAGACCCCGATCGCGCGCCCGCCATGGCCTCCAAGATGGATATGTCTCTGGACGACATCATCAAGCTGAACCGGAGCCAGCGCGGCGGCCGGGGCGCGGGCCGGGACGCGGCAGGGCCGCTTGGCAGGCGGGCCGCGGCGGCGGCCCATGCGGAACCGCGGCCCTCGCCCGCGGCGTCGGGGCGGCGCAGGAATCGGCCGCCCCTACAGCGGGCCGAAGCGGCTGCCCGACAAGTGGCAGCACGACCTCTTCGGCAGCGGCTCGGGGGCGGAGCGGCCTGGAGACCGGCGGCAGACTTCTGCTGTCCAACCTGCACTTCGGGCTGTCGGGCGCCGAGTTCAGGAGTCTTCGCTGAATTCGGAACGCTCAGGGAGGCAGCCGTGCACTACGATCGGTGTGGGCGAAGCTAGGGACGGCATCCGGCACTTTGAGCGGAAGGCAGACCCTGGAGGCCATGAGGCAATACAACGGGGTCCCCTCGGCGTGGCCGCCCTATGAACATCCAGCTCGTGACGTCACAGATCGACGCACAGCGGAGACCCACACAAAGCGGGAGCAGAGGCGGCTCGGGAGCATTTGGCAGTGGTGGCGGTGCTCCCAGAGGGACCGCCGAGGCAGCTGGCAGCGGCGGGGAAGAGGCCGAGGCACCGGCGCCAATTCCAAACAGCAGCTCTCGGCGGAGGAGCGGGATGCACAGCTGGAGCCTACCGTGAAAGCATGGACACCAGCTAAACAGCCAGCAAATCCACGTGTGCAGCAGAACCAGGCGCGGTCGCCACCGGCATCTCCAGTGGGAGGGGGCGGTGGACTGTGCAGCCAGGACGGGATTTGGGGTTTCCTCTTTCAAATGGACTTCAAAACTTAGGAAAGGTTTTTCCCCTTTTTTTCTTGGGTTCTCA
>JALPQD010000508.1:1142684-1154894 GCA_023101885.1 Typhlomys cinereus
AGCCGAGACCCCGATCGCGCGCCCGCCATGGCCTCCAAGATGGATATGTCTCTGGACGACATCATCAAGCTGAACCGGAGCCAGCGCGGCGGCCGGCGCCCTACAGCGGGCCGAAGCGGCTGCCCGACAAGTGGCAGCACGACCTCTTCGGCAGCGGTTCGGGGGCGGAGCCGGCCTGGAGACCGGCGGCAGACTTCTGCTGTCCAACCTGCACTTCGGGCTGTCGGGCGCCGACGTTCAGGAAGTCTTCGCTGAATTCGGAACGCTCAGGGAGGCAGCCGTGCACACGATCGGTGTGGGCGACTTAGGGACGGCATTCCTGCACTTGAGCGGAAGGCAGACGCCCTGGAGGCCATGAGGCAATACAACGGGTCCCTCTGCGTGGCCCCCTATGAACATCCAGCTCGTGACGTCACAGATCGACGCACAGCAGACCCACACAAAGCGGGAGCAGAGGCGGCTCGGGAGCATTGGCAGTGGTGGCGGTGCTCCCCAGAGGGACTCGCGAGGCAGTGGCAGGGCGGGGAAGAGGCCGAGCAGCACCGGGCCAATTCCAAACAGCAGCTCTCGGCGGAGGAGCTGGATGCACAGCTGGACGCCTACCGTAGAAAGCATGGACACCAGCTAAACAGCCAGCAAATCCACGTGTGCAGCAGAACCCAGGCGTCGGTCGCCACCGGCATCTCAGGGGGAGGGGGCGGCTGGGACTGTGCAGCCAATGACGGGATTTGGGGTTTTCTCTTTTCAAATAGGACTTCAAAACTTAGGAAAGGTTTTTCCCCTTTTTTTCTTGGGTTCATCAATTCGAAACAGACCCGTTTTGGTTTTGTGCCGAATGACTTTGGGGATAAATTTACTGGTTCCGGTTGTGGGGAAGGTGGTATTCTCATCGTTACTGTGTGAAATAAGAGCGTGGCGTAGAATAAATGAGTAGATAAATATTGATTGATATATAGATAGATAGATAGATAGATAGATAGATAGATAGTAGATACGTAAATGATGGATACATAAATCGATAGATACGTAAATAGATAAATAAAAAAGTTAACTTTTAACACTCGCCCACGTAGTGATGTGTTTGGCTAATTTTCTGAGACAGGGTCTCTCAGAGGCCAGGCGGCTTCGGTTGAATTCAAAGTAATCCTGGCTCACCTCCCCGAGTGCTGAAATTATACGTGTGAGCGATGGAAGATTGATTGGAAGACAGCGATTTCATGGGAATTTTTTAATCCTTGACCTTTCTTGACCCCGAGTGGAGGGATCATAGAAACTGTGTTCGTCAGACTCTGTAAGCCTCATGTTCATTGTCAGGAAACTTCTTTTTACTGCCCTCTTTCTCTGAAGTTATAAACACCGTTGGCAAAGGAAGGAAGGCTTCAGGAACAAGGAATAGTCTGTCAACCTTTTCACAGTTTATACCGAATCCGTTTTTCTTGGGTTCTCAAATTCTGAAACAGACCCGTTTTGGTTTTGTGCCGAATGACTTTGGGATAAATTTTACTGGTTCCTGTTGTGGGGAAGGTGGTATTCTCATCGTTACTGTAGTGAAATAAGAGCGTGCGTAGAATATAATGAGTAGATAAATTGATTGATGATAGATAGATATAGATAGATAGATAGATACGTAAATAGATGGATACATAAATCGATAGATACGTAAATAGATAAATAAATAAAGTTACATTTTAACACTCGCCCACGTAGTGATGTGTTTGGCTAATTTTCTGAGACAGGGTCTCCAGAGGCCAGGCTGGCTTCGGTTGGAATTCATAGTAATCCTGGCTCACCTCCCCGAGTGCTGAAATTATACGTGTGAGCGATGGAAGATTGATTGGAAGACAGCGATTTCATGGGAATTTTTTAATCCTTGACCTTTCTTGACCCCGAGTGGAGGGATCATAGAAACTGTGTTCGTCATGACTCTGTAAGCCTCATGTTCATTGTCACGGAAACTCCTTTTTACTGCCTCTTTCTCTGAAGTTATAAACACGGTTGGCAAAGGAAGGAGAGGCTTCAGAACACAGGAATAGTCTGTCAACCTTTTCACAGTTTTATACCGAATCCGCCATGGTTCCAACACTTGAGACACGGAATGTCTACCACAGAGAGGCAGGCCCGCTCTTGTGACACGTAAATCACAAGGAGAGTTCTCCATAAGATTAGCAAATGGTGTCAGTCAATGTGTGAGCAAGTCCTTGCTTTCCACACGACATCTTCTCTTCATCTTTCAAGCCTCAGTCAGTCACCCGAACAAAGCTACATTCCAATCTCGTGTAGCAGATGGTGAGTAGGTGCGGTCAATCAGGCGTGGGGATGATAGGATAATGGGAGGAGGCGGATTGATCCAGACTCCGATCTGATTGGAGAGTGGAAGTTGCCGAGGGGGAGACACCGGAAGACAGAGGTGTGAGAGAAGCTTCAGGCGCCATCCGTGCAGTGCAGCCTCAGACTGCGGCCTGGATCGCTAGGAGCTAGGAGGCCAGAGCACCCGGCAGAACTCATTTCCAGGACTGGAAAGTCGTCACTCCTGTGCACACGGGTAGAGGCATCAGGAAAACTTTCTGGCTTCTTCCCTTCGGGGAGATAGATCGAAGAGGGTCTTCTCTGTAGTTGGGCTTTCCTGGATCTTTGAAATTTCTTAGCTCAGCAGAGATCTTTCTGGAGCGTTGGGGTAGGACCTCCTTTTCCACACACTTGACCCAAGCACGAATCCAATCCTGCCTCACCTCCCTGAGTGCTGAATTCGGAAGCGTGAGCGGTGGAAGATTTGCTTGGAAGACAGCGATCTCGTGGGAATCTATTAATCCTTGACATTTCTTGACCCCGAGTTGAGAGATCGTAGACGTGTGTCTTTCGGGACTCTGTAAGCCTCGTGTTCATCTTCACGGAAACTTCCTTCCGTTCTGGTCTTCTTCCTCTGAAGTTGTAAACACGATTGGCAAAGGAAGGAGAGGCCTAGGGGAACACGGGGATATTCCGAAAGTTTTCTCAAATTACATTGGAGAGCCGAGACCCCGATCGCGCGCCGCCACGCCATGGCCTCCAAGATGGATATGTCTCTGGACGACATCATCAAGCTGAACCGGAGCCAGCGCGGCGGCCGCGGCGCGGGGCCGGGGACGCGGCAGGGCCGCTTGGCAGGGCGGCCGCGGCGGCGGGCCCATGCGGAACGGCCGGCCCTCGCCCGCGGCGTCGCGGGCGGCGGCAGGAATCGGCCGGCGCCCTACAGCTGGCCGAAGTCGGCTGCCCGACAAGTGGCAGCACGACCTCTTCGGCAGCGGCTTCGGGGGCGGAGCCGGCCTGGAGACCGGCGGCAGACTTCTGCTGTCCAACCTGCACTTCGGGCTGTCGGGCGCCGACGTTCAGGAAGTCTTCGCTGAATTCGGAACGCTCAGGGAGGCAGCCGTGGCACTACGATCGGTGTGGGCGAAGCTTAGGGACGGCATTCCTGCACTTTGAGCGGAAGGCAGACGCCCTGGAGGCCATGAGGCAATACAACGGGGTCCCTCTGCGTGGCCGCCCTATGAACATCCAGCTCGTGACGTCACAGATCGACGCACAGCGGAGACCCACACAAAGCGGGAGCAGAGGCGGCTCGGGAGCATTTGGCAGTGGTGGCGGTGCTCCCAGAGGGACTCGCCGAGGCAGCTGGCAGCGGCGGGGAAGAGGCCGAGGCACCGGCGCCAATTCCAAACAGCAGCTCTCGGCGGAGGAGCTGGATGCACAGCTGGACGCCTACCGTGAAAGCATGGACACCAGCTAAACAGCCAGCAAATCCACGTGTGCAGCAGAACCCAGGCGTCGGTCGCCACCGGCATCTCCAGTGGGAGGGGGGCGGCTGGACTGTGCAGCCAATGACGGGATTTGGGGTTTTCTCTTTTCAAATAGGACTTCAAAACTTAGGAAAGGTTTTTCCCTTTTTTTCTTGGGTTCTCAAATTCTGAAACAGACCCGTTTTGGTTTTGTGCCGAATGACTTTGGGGATAAATTTTACTGGTTCCTGTTGTGGGGAAGGTGGTATTCTCATCGTTACTGTAGTGAAATAAGAGCGTGCGTAGAATAAATGAGTAGATAAATTGATTGATTGATAGATAGATAGATAGATAGATAGATAGATACGTAAATAGATGGATACATAAATCGATAGATACGTAAATAGATAAATAAATAAGTTACATTTTAACACTCGCCCACGTAGTGATGTGTTTGGCTAATTTTCTGAGACAGGGTCTCCAGAGGCCAGGCTGGCTTCGGTTGGAATTCATAGTAATCCTGGCTCACCTCCCCGAGTGCTGAAATTATACGTGTGAGCGATGGAAGATTTGATTGGAAGACAGCGATTTCATGGGAATTTTTTAATCCTTGACCTTTCTTGACCCCGAGTGGAGGGATCATAGAAACTGTGTTCGTCATGACTCTGTAAGCCTCATGTTCATTGTCACGGAAACTTCCTTTTTTACTGCCCTCTTTCTCTGAAGTTATAAACACGGTTGGCAAAGGAAGGAGAGGCTTCAGGAACACAGGAATAGTCTGTCAACCTTTTCACAGTTTATACCGAATCCGCCATGGTTCCAACACTTGAGACACGGAATGTCTACCACAGAGAGGCAGGCCCGCTCTTGTGACACGTAAATCACAAGGAGAGTTCTCCATAAGATTAGCAAAATGGTGTCAGTCAATGTGTGAGCAAGTCCTTGCTTTCCACACGACATCTTCTCTTCATCTTTCAAGCCTCAGTCAGTCACCCGGAACAAAGCTACATTCCAATCTCGTGTAGCAGGATGGTGAGTAGGTGCGGTCAATCAGGCGTGGGGATGATAGGATAATGGGAGGAGGCGGATTGATCCAGACTCCGATCTGATTGGAGAGTGGAAGTTGCCGAGGGGGAGACACCGGAAGACAGAGGTGTGAGAGAAGCTTCAGGCGCCATCCAGTGCAGTGCAGCCTCAGACTGCGGCCTGGATCGCTAGGAGCTAGGAGGCCAGAGCACCCGGCAGAACTCATCCAGGTACTGGAAAGTCGTCCTCCTGTGCACACGGGTAGAGGCATCAGGAAAACTTTCTTGGCTTCTTCCCTTCGGGGAGATAGATCGAAGAGGGTCTTTCTCTGTAGTTTGGGCTTTCCTGGATCTTTGAAATTTCTTAGCTCAGCAGAGATCTTTCTGGAGCGTTGGGGGTAGGACCTCCTTTTCCACACACGTGACCCAAGCACGAATCCAATCCTGCCTCACCTCCCTGAGTGCTGAATTCGGAAGCGTGAGCGGTGGAAGATTTGCTTGGAAGACAGCGATCTCGTGGGAATCTATTAATCCTTGACATTTCTTGACCCCGAGTTGAGAGATCGTAGAACGTGTGTCTTTCGGGACTCTGTAAGCCTCGTGTTCATCTTCACGGAAACTTCCTTCCGTTCTGTCTTCTTCCTCTGAAGTTGTAAACACGATTGGCAAAGGAAGGAGAGGCTAGGGGAACACGGGGATATTCCGAAAGTTTTCTCAAATTACATTGGAGAGCCGAGACCCCGATCGCGCGCCCGCCATGGCCTCCAAGATGGATATGTCTCTGGACGACATCATCAAGCTGAACCGGAGCCAGCGCGGCGGCCGCGGCGCGGGCCGGGGACGCGGCAGGGCCGCTTGGCAGGGCGGCCGCGGCGGCGGGCCCATGCGGAACCGGCCGGCCCTCGCCCGCGGCGTCGCGGGCGGCGGCAGGAATCGGCCGGCGCCCTACAGCGGGCCGAAGCGGCTGCCCGACAAGTGGCAGCACGACCTCTTCGGCAGCGGCTTCGGGGGCGGAGCCGGCCTGGAGACCGGCGGCAGACTTCTGCTGTCCAACCTGCACTTCGGGCTGTCGGGCGCCGACGTTCAGGAAGTCTTCGCTGAATTCGGAACGCTCAGGGAGGCAGCCGTGCACTACGATCGGTGTGGGCGAAGCTTAGGGACGGCATTCCTGCACTTTGAGCGGAAGGCAGACGCCCTGGAGGCCATGAGGCAATACAACGGGGTCCCTCTGCGTGGCCGCCCTATGAACATCCAGCTCGTGACGTCACAGATCGACGCACAGCGGAGACCCACACAAAGCGGGAGCAGAGGCGGCTCGGGAGCATTTGGCAGTGGTGGCGGTGCTCCCAGAGGGACTCGCCGAGGCAGCTGGCAGCGGCGGGGAAGAGGCCGAGGCACCGGCGCCAATTCCAAACAGCAGCTCTCGGCGGAGGAGCTGGATGCACAGCTGGACGCCTACCGTGAAAGCATGGACACCAGCTAAACAGCCAGCAAATCCACGTGTGCAGCAGAACCCAGGCGTCGGTCGCCACCGGCATCTCCAGTGGGAGGGGGGCGGCTGGACTGTGCAGCCAATGACGGGATTTGGGGTTTTCTCTTTTCAAATAGGACTTCAAAACTTAGGAAAGGTTTTTCCCCTTTTTTTCTTGGGTTCTCAAATTCTGAAACAGACCCGTTTTGGTTTTGTGCCGAATGACTTTGGGGATAAATTTTACTGGTTCCTGTTGTGGGGAAGGTGGTATTCTCATCGTTACTGTAGTGAAATAAGAGCGTGCGTAGAATAAATGAGTAGATAAATTGATTGATTGATAGATAGATAGATAGATAGATAGATAGATACGTAAATAGATGGATACATAAATCGATAGATACGTAAATAGATAAATAAATAAAGTTACATTTTAACACTCGCCCACGTAGTGATGTGTTTGGCTAATTTTCTGAGACAGGGTCTCCAGAGGCCAGGCTGGCTTCGGTTGGAATTCATAGTAATCCTGGCTCACCTCCCCGAGTGCTGAAATTATACGTGTGAGCGATGGAAGATTTGATTGGAAGACAGCGATTTCATGGGAATTTTTTAATCCTTGACCTTTCTTGACCCCGAGTGGAGGGATCATAGAAACTGTGTTCGTCATGACTCTGTAAGCCTCATGTTCATTGTCACGGAAACTTCCTTTTTTACTGCCCTCTTTCTCTGAAGTTATAAACACGGTTGGCAAAGGAAGGAGAGGCTTCAGGAACACAGGAATAGTCTGTCAACCTTTTCACAGTTTATACCGAATCCGCCATGGTTCCAACACTTGAGACACGGAATGTCTACCACAGAGAGGCAGGCCCGCTCTTGTGACACGTAAATCACAAGGAGAGTTCTCCATAAGATTAGCAAAATGGTGTCAGTCAATGTGTGAGCAAGTCCTTGCTTTCCACACGACATCTTCTCTTCATCTTTCAAGCCTCAGTCAGTCACCCGGAACAAAGCTACATTCCAATCTCGTGTAGCAGGATGGTGAGTAGGTGCGGTCAATCAGGCGTGGGGATGATAGGATAATGGGAGGAGGCGGATTGATCCAGACTCCGATCTGATTGGAGAGTGGAAGTTGCCGAGGGGGAGACACCGGAAGACAGAGGTGTGAGAGAAGCTTCAGGCGCCATCCAGTGCAGTGCAGCCTCAGACTGCGGCCTGGATCGCTAGGAGCTAGGAGGCCAGAGCACCCGGCAGAACTCATCCAGGTACTGGAAAGTCGTCCTCCTGTGCACACGGGTAGAGGCATCAGGAAAACTTTCTTGGCTTCTTCCCTTCGGGGAGATAGATCGAAGAGGGTCTTTCTCTGTAGTTTGGGCTTTCCTGGATCTTTGAAATTTCTTAGCTCAGCAGAGATCTTTCTGGAGCGTTGGGGGTAGGACCTCCTTTTCCACACACGTGACCCAAGCACGAATCCAATCCTGCCTCACCTCCCTGAGTGCTGAATTCGGAAGCGTGAGCGGTGGAAGATTTGCTTGGAAGACAGCGATCTCGTGGGAATCTATTAATCCTTGACATTTCTTGACCCCGAGTTGAGAGATCGTAGAACGTGTGTCTTTCGGGACTCTGTAAGCCTCGTGTTCATCTTCACGGAAACTTCCTTCCGTTCTGTCTTCTTCCTCTGAAGTTGTAAACACGATTGGCAAAGGAAGGAGAGGCTAGGGGAACACGGGGATATTCCGAAAGTTTTCTCAAATTACATTGGAGAGCCGAGACCCCGATCGCGCGCCCGCCATGGCCTCCAAGATGGATATGTCTCTGGACGACATCATCAAGCTGAACCGGAGCCAGCGCGGCGGCCGCGGCGCGGGCCGGGGACGCGGCAGGGCCGCTTGGCAGGGCGGCCGCGGCGGCGGGCCCATGCGGAACCGGCCGGCCCTCGCCCGCGGCGTCGCGGGCGGCGGCAGGAATCGGCGGCGCCCTACAGCGGGCCGAAGCGGCTGCCCGACAAGTGGCAGCACGACCTCTTCGGCAGCGGCTTCGGGGGCGGAGCCGGCCTGGAGACCGGCGGCAGACTTCTGCTGTCCAACCTGCACTTCGGGCTGTCGGGCGCCGACGTTCAGGAAGTCTTCGCTGAATTCGGAACGCTCAGGGAGGCAGCCGTGCACTACGATCGGTGTGGGCGAAGCTTAGGGACGGCATTCCTGCACTTTGAGCGGAAGGCAGACGCCCTGGAGGCCATGAGGCAATACAACGGGGTCCCTCTGCGTGGCCGCCCTATGAACATCCAGCTCGTGACGTCACAGATCGACGCACAGCGGAGACCCACACAAAGCGGGAGCAGAGGCGGCTCGGGAGCATTTGGCAGTGGTGGCGGTGCTCCCAGAGGGACTCGCCGAGGCAGCTGGCAGCGGCGGGGAAGAGGCCGAGGCACCGGCGCCAATTCCAAACAGCAGCTCTCGGCGGAGGAGCTGGATGCACAGCTGGACGCCTACCGTGAAAGCATGGACACCAGCTAAACAGCCAGCAAATCCACGTGTGCAGCAGAACCCAGGCGTCGGTCGCCACCGGCATCTCCAGTGGGAGGGGGGCGGCTGGACTGTGCAGCCAATGACGGGATTTGGGGTTTTCTCTTTTCAAATAGGACTTCAAAACTTAGGAAAGGTTTTTCCCCTTTTTTTCTTGGGTTCTCAATTCTGAAACAGACCCGTTTTGGTTTTGTGCCGAATGACTTTGGGGATAAATATTACTGGTTCCTGTTGTGGGGAAGGTGGTATTCTCATCGTTACTGTAGTGAAATAAGAGCGTGAGTAGAATAATGAGTAGATAAATTGATGATAGATAATAATAGATAGATATAGATAGATAGATGGATACATAAATCGATAGATACGTAAATCGATAGATACGTAAATAGATAAATAAATAAAGTTACATTTTAACACTCGCCCACGTAGTGATGTGTTTGGCTAATTTTCTGAGACAGGGTCTCCAGAGGCCAGGCTGGCTTCGGTTGGAATTCATAGTAATCCTGGCTCACCTCCCCGAGTGCTGAAATTATACGTGTGAGCGATGGAAGATTTGATTGGAAGACAGCGATTTCATGGGAATTTTTTAATCCTTGACCTTTCTTGACCCCGAGTGGAGGGATCATAGAAACTGTGTTCGTCATGACTCTGTAAGCCTCATGTTCATTGTCACGGAAAACTTCCTTTTTTACTGCCCTCTTTCTCTGAAGTTATAAACACGGTTGGCAAAGGAAGGAGAGGCTTCAGGAACACAGGAATAGTCTGTCAACCTTTTCACAGTTTATACCGAATCCGCCATGGTTCCAACACTTGAGACACGGAATGTCTACCACAGAGAGGCAGGCCCGCTCTTGTGACACGTAAATCACAAGGAGAGTTCTCCATAAGATTAGCAAAATGGTGTCAGTCAATGTGTGAGCAAGTCCTTGCTTTCCACACGACATCTTCTCTTCATCTTTCAAGCCTCAGTCAGTCACCCGGAACAAAGCTACATTCCAATCTCGTGTAGCAGGATGGTGAGTAGGTGCGGTCAATCAGGCGTGGGATGATAGGATAATGGGAGGAGGCGGATTGATCCAGACTCCGATCTGATTGGAGAGTGGAAGTTGCCGAGGGGGAGACACCGGAAGAACAGAGGTGTGAGAGAAGCTTCAGGCGCATCCAGTGCAGTGCAGCCTCAGACTGCGGCCTGGATCGCTAGGAGCTAGGAGGCCAGAGCACCCGGCAGAACTCATCCAGGTACTGGAAAGTCGTCCTCCTGTGCACACGGGTAGAGGCATCAGGAAAACTTTCTTGGCTTCTTCCCTTCGGGAGATAGATCGAAGAGGGTCTTTCTCTGTAGTTTGGGCTTTCCTGGATCTTTGAAATTTCTTAGCTCAGCAGAGATCTTTCTGGAGCGTTGGGGGTAGACCTCCTTTTCCACACACGTGACCCAAGCACGAATCCAATCCTGCCTCACCTCCCTGAGTGCTGAATTCGGAAGCGTGAGCGGTGGAAGATTTGCTTGGAAGACAGCGATCTCGTGGGAATCTATTAATCCTTGACATTCTTGACCCCGAGTTGAGAGATCGTAGAACGTGTGTCTTTCGGGACTCTGTAAGCCTCGTGTTCATCTTCACGGAAACTTCCTTCCGTTCTGTCTTCTTCCTCTGAAGTTGTAAACACGATTGGCAAAGGAAGGAGAGGCTAGGGGAACACGGGGATATTCCGAAAGTTTTCTCAAATTACATTGGAGAGAGGAGACCCCGATCGCGCGCCCGCCATGGCCTCCAAGATGGATATGTCTCTGGACGACATCATCAAGCTGAACCGGAGCCAGCGCGGCAGCCGCGGCGCGGGCCGGGGACGCGGCAGGGCCGCTTGGCAGGGCGGCCGCGGCGGCGGGCCCATGCGGAACCGGCCGGCCCTCGCCCGCGGCGTCGCGGGCGGCGGCAGGAATCGGCCGGCGCCCTACAGCGGGCCGAAGCGGCTGCCCGACAAGTGGCAGCACGACCTCTTCGGCAGCGGCTTCGGGGGCGGAGCCGGCCTGGAGACCGGCGGCAGACTTCTGCTGTCCAACCTGCACTTCGGGCTGGCGGGCGCCGACGTTCAGGAAGTCTTCGCTGAATTCGGAACGCTCAGGGAGGCAGCCGTGCACTACGATCGGTGTGGGCGAAGCTTAGGGACGGCATTCCTGCACTTTGAGCGGAAGGCAGACGCCCTGGAGGCAATGAGGCAATACAACGGGGGGGTCCCTCTGCGTGGCCGCCCTATGAACATCCAGCTCGTGACGTCACAGATCGACGCACAGCGGAGACCCACACAAAGCGGGAGCAGAGGCGGCTCGGGAGCATTTGGCAGTGGTGGCGGTGCTCCCAGAGGGACTCGCCGAGGCAGCTGGCAGCGGCGGGCAAGAGGCCGAGGCACCGGCGCCAATTCCAAACAGCAGCTCTCGGCGGAGGAGCTGGATGCACAGCTGGACGCCTACCGTGAAAGCATGGACACCAGCTAAACAGCCAGCAAATCCACGTGTGCAGCAGAACCCAGGCGTCGGCGCCACCGGCATCTCCAGTGGGAGGGGGGCGGCTGGACTGTGCAGCCAATGACGGGATTTGGGGTTTTCTCTTTCAAATAGGACTTCAAAACTTAGGAAAGGTTTTTTCCCCTTTTTTTCTTGGGTTCTCAAATTCTGAAACAGACCCGTTTTGGTTTTGTGCCGAATGACTTTGGGATAAATTTTACTGGTTCCTGTGTGGGGAAGGTGGTATTCTCATCGTTACTGTAGTGAAATAAGAGCGTGCGTAGAATAAATGAGTAGATAAATTGATTGATTGATAGATAGATAGATAGATAGATACGTAAATAGATGGATACATAAATCGATAGATACGTAAATAGATAAATAAATAAAGTTACATTTTAACACTCGCCCACGTAGTGATGTGTTGGGCTAATTTTCTGAGACAGGGTCTCCAGAGGCCAGGCTGGCTTCGGTTGGAATTCATAGTAATCCTGGCTCACCTCCCCGAGTGCTGAAATTATACGTGTGAGCGATGGAAGATTTGATTGGAAGACAGCGATTTCATGGGAATTTTTTAATCCTTGACCTTTCTTGACCCCGAGTGGAGGGATCATAGAAACTGTGTTCGTCATGACTCTGTAAGCCTCATGTTCATTGTCACGGAAACTTCCTTTTTTACTGCCCTCTTTCTCTGAAGTTATAAACACGGTTGGCAAAGGAAGGAGAGGCTTCAGGAACACAGGAATAGTCGTCAACCTTTTCACAGTTTATACCGAATCCGCCATGGTTCCAACACTTGAGACACGGAATGTCTACCACAGAGAGGCAGGCCCGCTCTTGTGACACGTAAATCACAAGGAGAGTTCTCCATAAGATTAGCAAAATGGTGTCAGTCAATGTGTGAGCAAGTCCTTGCTTTCCACACGACATCTTCTCTTCA
>JALPQD010000508.1:1156405-1192046 GCA_023101885.1 Typhlomys cinereus
CCTCGGGGTCAGAAAGGTCAAGGATTAAAAATTCCCATGAAATCGCTGTCTTCCAATCAAATCTGCCATCGCTCACACGTATAATTTCAGCACTCGGGGAGGTGAGCCAGGATTACTATGAATTTGAACCGAAGCCAGCCTGGCCTCTGGAGACCCTGTCTCAGAAAATTAGCCAAACACATCACTACGTGGCGAGTGTTAAATGTAACTTTATTTATTTATCTATTTACGTATCTGTCGATTTATGTATCCATCTATTTACGTATCTATCTATCTATCTATCTATCTATCTATCTATCATCATCAATCAATCAATCAATTTATCTACTCTTTATTCTACGCACGCTCTTATTTCACTACAGTAACGATGAGAAATACACCTTCCCCACAACAGGAACCAGTAAAATTTATCATCCCCGAAGTAATTCGGTACAAAACCAAACGGGTCTGTTCAGAGATTTGAGAACCCAAGCAAAAAAGGGGAAAACCTTTCCTAAGTTCTTAAGTCCTATTTGAAAAGAGAAAACCCCAAATCCCGTCATTGGCTGCACAGTCCAGCCGCCCCCCCCCCCCCCCCCCACTGGAGATGCCGGGGGCGACCGACGCCTGGGTTCTGCTGCACACGTGGATTTGCTGGCTGTTTAGCTGGTGTCCATGCTTTCACGGTAGGCATCCAGCTGTGCATCCAGCTCCTCCGCCGAGAGCTGCTGTTTGGAATTGGCGCCGGTGCCTCGGCCTCTTCCCCGCCGCTGCCAGCTGCCTCGGCGAGTCCCTCTGGGAGCACCGCCACCACTGCCAAATGCTCCCGAGCCGCCTCTGCTTCCGCTTTGTGTGGGTCTCCGCTGTGCGTCGATCTGTGACGTCACGAGCTGGATGTTCATAGGGCGGCCACGCAGAGGGACCCCGTTGTATTGCCTCATGGCCTCCAGGGCGTCTGCCTTCCGCTCAAAGTGCAGGAATGCCGTCCCTAAGCTTCGCCCACACCGATCGTAGTGCACGGCCGCCTCCCTGAGCGTTCCGAATTCAGCGAAGACTTCCTGAACGTCGGCGCCCGACAGCCCGAAGTGCAGGTTGGACAGCAGAAGTCTGCCGCCGGTCTCCAGGCCGGCTCCGCCCCCGAAGCCGCTGCCGAAGAGGTCGTGCTGCCACTTGTCGGGCAGCCGCTTCGGCCCGCTGTAGGGCGCCGGCCGATTCCTGCCGCCGCCCGCGACGCCGCGGGCGAGGGCCGGCCGGTTCCGCATGGGCCCGCCGCCGCGGCCGCCCTGCCAAGCGGCCCTGCCGCGTCCCCGGCCCGCGCCGCGGCCGCCGCGCTGGCTCCGGTTCAGCTTGATGATGTCGTCCAGAGACATATCCATCTTGGAGGCCATGGCGGGCGCGCGATCGGGGTCTCGGCTCTCAAATGTAATTTGAGAACACTTTCGGAATATCCCCGTGTTCCCCTAGCCTCTCCTTCCTCTGCCAATCGTGTTTATAACTTCAGAGGAAGACACAACAAAAGGAAGTTTCCGTGAAGAGGAACACGAGGCTTACAGAGTCGCGAAAGACACACGTTCTACGATCCCTCAACTCGGGGTCAAGAAATGTCAAGGGTTAATAGATTCCCACGAGATCGCTGTCTTCAAAGCAAACCTTCCACCGCTCACGCTTCCGAATTCAGCACTCAGGGAGGTGAGGCAGGATTGGATACGTGCTTGGGTCACGTGTGTGGAAAAGGAGGTTCTACCCCCAACGCTCCAGAAAGATCTCTGCTGCGCTAAGAAGTTTCAAAGATCCAGGAATGCCCAAACGACAGAGAAAGACCCTCTTCGATCTATCTCCCTGAAGGGAAGAAGCAAAGAAAGTTTTCCTGATGCCTCTACCCGTGTGCACAGGAGGACGACTTTCCAGTACCTGGATGAGTTCTGCCGGGTGCTCTGGCCTCCTAGCTCCTAGCGATCCAGGCCGCAGTCTGAGGCTGCACTGCACTGGAGGCGCCTGAAGCTTCTCTCACACCTCTGTCTTCCGGTGTCTCCCCCTTGGCAACTTCCACTCTCCAATCAGATGGGAGTCTGGATAAATCCGCCTCCTCCCATTATCCTATCATCCCCACGCCTGATTGACCGCACCTACGCAGCACCATCCTGCTAACGAGATTGGAATGTACTTTGTTCCAGGTGACTGACTGAGGCTTGAAAGATGAAGAGAAGATGTCATGTGGAAAGCAAGGACTTGCTCGCACATTGACTGACACCATTTTGCTAATCTTATGGAGAACTCTCCTTGTGATTACGTGTCACAAGAGCGGGCCTGCCTCTCCGTGAGACATTCCGTGACTCAAGTGTTGGAACCATGTGGATTCGGTATAAACTGTGAAAGGTTGAGAGACTATTCCTGTGTTCTGAAGCCTCTCCTTCCTTTGCCAATCGTGTTTTAACTTCAGAGAAAGAGGACAGTAAGAAAGGCAGTTTCCGTGAAAATGAACACGGGCTTACAGAGTCATGACGAACACGGTTTCTATGATCCCTCAACTCGGGGTCAAGAAGGTCAAGGATTAAAAATTCCCATGAAATCGCTGTCTTCCAATCAAATCTGCCATCGCTCACACGTATAAATTTCAGCACTCGGGGAGGTGAGCCAGGATTACTATGAATTTGAACCGAAGCCAGCCTGGCCTCTGGAGACCCTGTCTCAGAAAATTAGCCAAACACATCACTACGTGGCGAGTGTTAAAATGTAACTTTATTTATTTATCTATTTACGTATCTGTCGATTTAGTATCCATCTATTTACGTATCTATCTAGCTATCTATCTATCTATCTATCTATCTATCAATCATCAATCAATCAATCAATTTATCTACTCATTTATTCTACGCACGCTCTTATTTCACTACAGTAACGATGAGAATACCACCTTCCCCACAACAGGAACCAGTAAAATTTATCATCCCCGAAGGAATTCGGTACAAATTCAGAATTTGAGAACCCAAGAAAAAAAGGGGAAAACCTTTCCTAAGTTCTTAAGTCCTATTTGAAAAGAGAAAACCCCAAATCCCGTCATTGGCTGCACAGTCCAGCCGCCCGCCCGCCCCCCCCTCCCACTGAGGATGCCGGGGGCGACCGACGCCTGGGTTCTGCTGCACACGTGGATTTGCTGGCTGTTTAGCTGGTGTCCATGCTTTCACGGTAGGCATCCAGCTGTGCATCCAGCTCCTCCGCCGAGAGCTGCTGTTTGGAATTGGCGCCGGGCCTCGGCCTCTTCCCCGCCGCTGCCAGCTGCCTCGGCGAGTCCCTCTGGGAGCACCGCCACCACTGCCAAATGCTCCCGAGCCGCCTCTGCTTCCGCTTTTGTGGGTCTCCGCTGGCGTCGATCGTGACGTCACGACTGGATGTTCATAGGGCGGCCACGCAGAGGGACCCCGTTTGTATTGCCTCATGGCCTCCAGGGCGTCTGCCTTCCGCTCAAAGTGCAGGAAGCCGTCCCTAAGCTTCGCCCACACCGATCGTAGTGCACGGCCGCCTCCCTGAGCGTTCCGAATTCAGCGAAGACTTCCTGAACGTCGGCGCCCACAGCCCGAAGTGCAGGTTGGACAGCAGAAGTCTGCCGCCGGTCTCCAGGCCGGCTCCGCCCCCCAAGCCGCTGCCGAAGAGGTCGTGCTGCCACTTGTCGGGCAGCCGCTTCGGCCCGCTGTAGGGCGCCGGCCGATTCTGCCGCCGCCGCGCGACGCCGCGGGCGAGGGCCGGCCGGTCCGCATGGGCCCGCCGCCCGCCGCCCTGCCAAGCGGCCTGCCGCGTCCCCGGCCCGCGCCGCGGCCGCCGCGCTGGCTCCGGTTCAGCTTGATGATGTCGTCCAGAGACATATCCATCTTGGAGGCCATGGCGGGCGCGCGATCGGGTCTCGGCTCTCAATGTAATTTGAGAACACTTTCGGAATATCCCCGTGTTCCCTAGCCTCTCCTTCCTCTGCCAATCGTGTTTATACTTCAGAGGAGAAGACACAACAAAAGGAAGTTTCCGTGAAGAGGAACACGAGGCTTACAGAGTCGCGAAAGACACACGTTTCTACGATCCCTCAACTCGGGGTCAAGAAATGTCAAGGGTTAATAGATTCCCACGAGATCGCTGTCTTCAAAGCAAACCTTCCACCGCTCACGCTTCCGATTCAGCACTCAGGGAGGTGAGGCAGGATTGGATACGTGCTTGGGTCACGTGTGTGGAAAAGGAGGTTCTACCCCCAACGCTCCAGAAAGATCTCTGCTGCGCTAAGAAGTTTCAAAGATCCAGGAATGCCCAAACGACAGAGAAAGACCCTCTTCGATCTATCTCCCTGAAGGGAAGAAGCAAAGAAAGTTTTCCTGATGCCTCTACCCGTGTGCACAGGAGGACGACTTTCCAGTACCTGGATGAGTTCTGCCGGGTGCTCTGGCCTCCTAGCTCCTAGCGATCCAGGCCGCAGTCTGAGGCTGCACTGCACTGGATGGCGCCTGAAGCTTCTCTCACACCTCTGTCTTCCGGTGTCTCCCCCTTGGCAACTTCCACTCTCCAATCAGATGGGAGTCTGGATAAATCCGCCTCCTCCCATTATCCTATCATCCCCACGCCTGATTGACCGCACCTACGCAGCACCATCCTGCTAAACGAGATTGGAATGTAGCTTTGTTCCAGGTGACTGACTGAGGCTTGAAAGATGAAGAGAAGATGTCATGTGGAAAGCAAGGACTTGCTCGCACATTGACTGACACCATTTTGCTAATCTTATGGAGAACTCTCCTTGTGATTTACGTGTCACAAGAGCGGGCCTGCCTCTCCGTGGTAGACATTCCGTGACTCAAGTGTTGGAACCATTGTGGATTCGGTATAAACTGTGAAAAGGTTGAGAGACTATTCCTGTGTTCCTGAAGCCTCTCCTTCCTTTGCCAATCGTGTTTATAACTTCAGAGAAAGAGGACAGTAAGAAAGGCAGTTTCCGTGAAAATGAACACGAGGCTTACAGAGTCATGACGAACACGGTTTCTATGATCCCTCAACTCGGGGTCAAGAAAGGTCAAGGATTAAAAAATTCCCATGAAATCGCTGTCTTCCAATCAAATCTGCCATCGCTCACACGTATAATTTCAGCACTCGGGGAGGTGAGCCAGGATTACTATGAATTTGAACCGAAGCCAGCCTGGCCTCTGGAGACCCTGTCTCAGAAAATTAGCCAAACACATCACTACGTGGGCGAGTGTTAAAATGTAACTTTATTTATTTATCTATTTACGTATCTGTCGATTTATGTATCCATCTATTTACGTATCTATCTATCTATCTATCTATCTATCTATCTATCTATCAATCAATCAATCAATTATCTACTCATTTATTCTACGCACGCTCTTATTTCACTACAGTAACGATGAGAATACCACCTTCCCCACAACAGGAACCAGTAAAATTTATCATCCCCGAAGGAATTCGGTACAAAACCAAAACGGGTCTGTTTCAGAATTTGAGAACCCAAGCAAAAAAGGGGAAAACCTTTCCTAAGTTCTTAAGTCCTATTTGAAAAGAGAAAACCCCAAATCCCGTCATTGGCTGCACAGTCCAGCCGCCCGCCCGCCCCCCCCCTCCCACTGGAGATGCCGGGGGCGACCGACGCCTGGGTTCTGCTGCACACGTGGATTTGCTGGCTGTTTAGCTGGTGTCCATGCTTTCACGGTAGGCATCCAGCTGTGCATCCAGCTCCTCCGCCGAGAGCTGCTGTTTGGAATTGGCGCCGGTGCCTCGGCCTCTTCCCCGCCGCTGCCAGCTGCCTCGGCGAGTCCCTCTGGGAGCACCGCCACCACTGCCAAATGCTCCCGAGCCGCCTCTGCTTCGCTTTGTGTGGGTCTCCGCTGTGCGTCGATATGTGACGTCACGAGCTGGATGTTCATAGGGCGGCCACGCAGAGGGACCCCGTGTATTGCCTCATGGCCTCCAGGGCGTCTGCCTTCCGCTCAAAGTGCAGGAATGCCGTCCCTAAGCTTCGCCCACACCGATCGTAGTGCACGGCCGCGACTCCCTGAGCCTTCCGATTCAGCGAAGACTTCCTGAACGTCGGCGCCCGACAGCCCGAAGTGCAGGTTGGACAGCAGAAGTCTGCCGCCGGTCTCCAGGCCGGCTCCGCCCCGAAGCCGCTGCCGAAGAGGTCGTGCTGCCACTTGTCGGCAGCCGCTTCGGCCCGCTTGTAGGGCGCCGGCCGATTCCTGCCGCCGCCCGCGACGCCGCGGGCGAGGGCCGGCCGGTTCCGCATGGGCCCGCCGCCGCGGCCGCCTGCCAAGCGGCCCTGCCGCGTCCCCGGCCCGCGCCGCCGGCCGCCGCGCTGGCTCCGGTTCAGCTTGATGATGTCGTCCAGAGACATATCCATCTTGGAGGCCATGGCGGCGCGCGATCGGGGTCTCGGCTCTCAAATGTAATTTGAGAACTTTCGGAATATCCCCGTGTTCCCCTAGCCTCTCCTTCCTCTGCCAATCGTGTTTATACTTCAGAGGAAGAAGACACAACAAAAGGAAGTTTCCGTGAAGAGGAACACGAGGCTTACAGAGTCGCGAAAGACACACGTTCTAATCCCTCAACTCGGGGTCAAGAAATGTCAAGGGTTAATAGATTCCCACGAGATCGCTGTCTTCAAAGCAAACCTGCCACGCTTCACGTCATTCCGGATTCAGCACTCAGGAGGTGAGGCAGGATTGGATACGTGCTTGGGTCACGTGTGTGGAAAAGGAGGTTCTACCCCCAACGCTCCAGAAAGATCTCTGCTGCGCTAAGAAGTTTCAAAGATCCAGGAATGCCCAAACGACAGAGAAAGACCCTCTTCGATCTATCTCCCTGAAGGGAAGAAGCAAAGAAAGTTTTCCTGATGCCTCTACCCGTGTGCACAGGACGACTTTCCAGTACCTGGATGAGTTCTGCCGGGTGCTCTGGCCTCCTAGCTCCTAGCGATCCAGGCCGCAGTCTGAGGCTGCACTGCACTGGATGGCGCCTGAAGCTTCTCTCACACCTCTGTCTTCCGGTGTCTCCCCCTTGGCAACTTCCACTCTCCAATCAGATGGGAGTCTGGATAAATCCGCCTCCTCCCATTATCCTATCATCCCCACGCCTGATTGACCGCACCTACGCAGCACCATCCTGCTAAACGAGATTGGAATGTAGCTTGTTCCAGGTGACTGACTGAGGCTGAAAGATGAAGAGAAGATGTCATGTGGAAGCAAGGACTTGCTCGCACATTGACTGACCGACACCATTTTGCTAATCTTATGGAGAACTCTCCTTGTGATTTACGTGTCACAAGAGCGGGCCTGCCTCTCCGTGGTAGACATTCCGTGACTCAAGTGTTGGAACCATTGTGGATTCGGTATAAACTGTGAAAAGGTTGAGAGACTATTCCTGTGTTCCTGAAGCCTCTCCTTCCTTTGCCAATCGTGTTTAACTTCAGAGAAAGAGGACAGTAAGAAAGGCAGTTTCCGTGAAAATGAACACGAGGCTTACAGAGTCATGACGAACACGGTTTCTATGATCCCTCAACTCGGGGTCAAGAAAGGTCAAGGATTAAAAAATTCCCATGAAATCGCTGTCTTCCAATCAAATCTGCCATCGCTCACACGTATAATTTCAGCACTCGGGGAGGTGAGCCAGGATTACTATGAATTTGAACCGAAGCCAGCCTGGCCTCTGGAGACCCTGTCTCAGAAAATTAGCCAAACACATCACTACGTGGGCGAGTGTTAAAATGTAATTTATTTATTTATCTATTTACGTATCTGTCGATTTATGTATCCATCTATTTTACTATCTATCTATCTATCTATCTATATTCTATCTATCTATCTAATCTAATCATGCATATTATCTACTCAGTTATTCTGCTACGCAACAACGCTCTTATTTCACTACAGTACGATGAGAAGACCAACCTTCCCCCAACAGGAACCAGTAAAATTATCATCTCCCGAAGTTATTCGGGTAACAAAACCAAAACTGGTTCGGTTTCACTAATTGAGACCCAAGAAAAAAAGGGGAAAAACCTTTCCTAAGTTTTTAAGTCACTATTTGAAAAGAGAAAAAGCCCAAATCCCGTCATTGGCTGCACAGTCCAGCCGCCCGCCCGCCCCCCCTCCCACTGGAGATGCCGGGGGCGACCGACGCCTGGGTTCTGCTGCACACGTGGATTTGCTGGCTGTTTAGCTGGTGTCCATGCTTCACGGTAGGCATCCAGCTGTGCATCCAGCTCCTCCGCCGAGAGCTGCTGTTTGGAATTGGCGCCGGTGCCTCGGCCTCTTCCCCGCCGCTGCCAGCTGCCTCGGCGAGTCCCTCTGGGAGCCACCGCCACCACTGCCAAATGCTCCCGAGCCGCCTCTGCTTCCGCTTTGTGTGGGTCTCCGCTGTGCGTCGATCTGTGACGTCACGAGCTGGATGTTCATAGGGCGGCCACGCAGAGGGACCCCGTTGTATTGCCTCATGGCCTCCAGGGCGTCTGCCTTCCGCTCAAAGTGCAGGAATGCCGTCCCTAAGCTTCGCCCACACCGATCGTAGTGCACGGCCGCCTCCCTGAGCGTTCCGAATTCAGCGAAGACTTCCTGAACGTCGGCGCCCGACAGCCCGAAGTGCAGGTTGGACAGCAGAAGTCTGCCGCCGGTCTCCAGGCCGGCTCCGCCCCCGAAGCCGCTGCCGAAGAGGTCGTGCTGCCACTTGTCGGGCAGCCGATTCGCCCGCTGTAGGGCGCCGGCGATTCCTGCCAGCGCCCGAGACGCCGCGGGCGAGGGCCGGCCGGTTCCGCTAGGGCCCGCCGCCACGGCCGCCCTGCCAGCGCCCTGCCCGCGTGCCCGGCCGCGCGCGCCGCCGCGACTGCTCCGGTTCAGATTGAATGATGTCGTCCAGAGCATATCCATCTCGGAGGCCAGTGCGGGCTGCGCGATCGGGGTCTCGGACTTCAATGTAATTTGAGAAACACTTTCGGAAATCCCGTGTGCCCCTGCCTCTTCCTTCCTCTGCCATCGTTTTTAAACTTAGAGGAGAAGACACAACAAAAGGAGTTTCAGGTGACGAGGAACACGAGGCTTTACAGAGTCGCGAAAGACACACGTTCTACGAACCCTCAACTCGGGGTCAGAAATGTCAAGGGTTAATAGATTCCCACCAGATCGCTTCTTCAAAGCCAACTCTCCACGCTCACGCTTCCGAATAGACTCAGGGAGTGCAGGCAGGATTGGATACGTGCTTGGGTCAACGTGTGTGGAAAAGGAGGTTTCTACCCCAACGCTCTCAGAAAGATCTCTGTCTGTCGCTAAGAAGTTTCAAAGATCAGGAATGCCCAAAGAAAGAGAAAGACCCTCTTCATCTATCTCCCTGAGGGGGAGAAGCAAGATTTCCTGATTGCCTTCGACCGTGTCACCAGGAGGACGACTTTTACAGTACCGATGTAGAGTTAGCCCGGGGCTCTGGCTCCTAGCTACCTAGCGATCAGGCCGAGTCTGAGGCTGCACTGCACTGGGGGCGCGCTGAAGCTTCTCTCACACCTCTGTTTCGGTGTCTCCCCCTTGGAAACTTTCCAACTCTCCTCAGATGGGAGTCTGGATAAATCGCCTCCTCCCAATATCCTATCATCCCGCACGCCTGATTGACCGCACCTACGCCACCATCCTCTAAACGAGATTGGAATGTAGCTTTGTTCAGGTGACTGACTGAGGCTTGAAAGATGAAGAGAAGAGTGTCATGTGGAAAGCAAGGACTGTGCTCGCCATTGACTGACACCCTTTGCTAATCTTATGGAAACTCTCCTGTGATTTACGTGTCACAAGAGCGCGGGCCTGCCTCGCCGTGGTAGACATTCCGTGACTCAAGTGTGTGAACCATTGTGGATTCGGTATAAACCTGTGAAAAGGTTGAGAGACTATTCCTGTGTTCCTGAAGCCTCTTCCTTCCTTTGCCAATCGTGTTATAACTCAGAGAAAGAGGACGTAGAAAGGCAGGTTCCGTGAAAATAACACGAGGCTTACAGAGTCATGACGAACACGGTTTCCTTGATCCCTCACTCGGGGTCAAGAAAGGCAAGGATTAAAAAATTCCATGAAATGCGCTGTCTTCCAATCAAATCTGCCACGCTCTACAGTATAATTCAGCACTCGGGGAGGTGAGCCCGTTACTATGAATTTGACGCGAAGCCCAGCCTGGCCTCTGGAGACCCTGTTCAGAAAATTAGCCAACACATCACTACGTTGGGCGAGTGTTAAAATGTAACTTTTTTATTTATCTATTTACGTATCTGTCGATTTATGATCCATCTATTTACTATCTATCTATCTATCTATCTATCTATCAATCTATCAATCAATCAATCAACTTATCTACTCATTTATCTACGCACGCTCTTATTTCACTACCGTAACGATGAGAATACCACCTCCCCACAACAGGAACCAGTAAAATTTACATCCCCGAAGTAATTCGGTACAAAAAACAAAAACGTCTGTTCAGAATTTGAGAACCCAAGCAAAAAAGGGGAAAACCTTTCCTAAGTTCTTAAGTCCTATTGAAAAGAGAAAACCCCAAATCCCGTCATTGGCTGCACAGTCCAGCCGCCCGCCCCCCCCCCCACTGGAGATGCCGGGGCGACCGACGCCTGGGTTTCTGCTCACACGTGGATTTGCTGGCTGTTTAGCTGGTGTCCATGCTTTCAGGATGCATCCAGCTGTGCATCCAGACTCCTCCGCCGAGAGCTGCTGTTTGGAAGGCGCCGGTGCCTCGGCCTCTTCCCACCCGTGCCAGCTCCTCGGCGAGTCCTCTGGGAGCACCGCCACCACTGCCAAATGCTCCCAGCCGCCTCTGCTTCCGCTTTGTGTGGGTCTCCGCTGTGCGTCGATCTGTGACGTCACGATCTGGATGTTCATAGGGGCCACGCAGAGGACCCGTTTATTGCCTCATGGCCTCCAGGGCGTCTGCCTCCGCTCAAGGTGCAGAATGCCGTCCCTAAGCTTCGCACCACACGATCGTATGCACGGCCGCCTCCCTGAGCGTTCCAATTCAGCGAAGACTTCTGACGTCACCGCCGGCGATAAGCCTCACAGCCAATGCGGTTGACAGCAGAACTGCCGCCGGTCTCCGGCGCCGGCTCGCACCGAGACCGCTGCCGAAGAGGTCCGTGTGGCACTTGTCGGGCAGCGCTTCGGCCCGTAGTGGCGCCGGCCGATTCCGCCGACGCGCGCCGCCGACGCCGCGGCGATGTGGGCCGGCCGTTCCGCATGGGCCCGCCGCCGCGGGCCGCCTGCAAGCGGCCAGCTCCCGGCCCGTCGCGCCGCGCTGGCTCCGGTTCGAGCTTTGAGTGATGGTCCAAGACCAGATCCATGAGGGAGGCCATGGCGGGCGCGCGATCGGGGTCTCCGGCTCTCAATGTAATTTGAGAACACTTTCGGAATATCCCCGTGTTCCCTAGCCTCTCCTTCCCTGCCAATCGTGTTTATAACTTCAGAGGAAGAAGACACAACAAAAGGAAGTTTCCGTGAAGAGGAACACGAGGCTTACAGAGTCGCGAAAGACACACTTCTACGATCCCTCAACTCGGGGTCAAGAAATTCAAGGGTTAATAGATTCCCACGAGATCGCTGTCTTCAAAGCAAACCTTCCCCGCTCACGCTTCCGAATTCACACTCAGGGAGGTGAGGCAGGATTGGGTACGTGCTTGGGTCACGTGTGTGGAAAGGAGGTTCTACCCCCAACGCTCCAGAAAGATCGTCGCGCGCTAAGAAGTTTCAAAGATCAGAGAAGCCAAACGACAGAGAAAGACCCTCTTCGATCTATCTCCCTGAAGGGAAGAAGCAAGAAAGTTTTCCTGATGCCTCTACCCGTGTGCACAGGAGGAACGACTTTCCAGTAACTGGATGAGTTCTGCGGTGCTCTGGCCTCTAGCTCCTAGCGATCCGGCCGCAGTCTGAGGCTGCACTGCACTGTGATGGCGCCTGAAGCGTTCATCTCACACCTCTGTCTCCGTGTGTCTCCCCTTGGAAACTTCCACTCTCCAATCAGATGGAGTCTGGATAATCCTCCTCCTCCCATTATCCTATCATCCCCACGCCTGATTGACCGCACCTACGCACCATCCGGCTAAACGAGATGGCATGTAGCTTTGTTCCAGTGACGACTGAGGCTTGAAAGATGAAGAGAAGATGTCATTGGAAAGCAAGGACTGGCGCGCACATTGACTGACACCATTTGCTAATCTTATGGAGAACTCTCCTTGTGATTTACGTGTCACAAGAGCGGGCCTGCCTCCTGGTAGAACATTCCGTGACCAAGTGTTGGAACCATTGTGGATTCGGTATAAACTGTGAAAAGGTTGAGAGACTATTCCTGTTGCCTGAAGCCTTCCTTCCTTTGCCAATCGGTTTATAATTCAGAGAAAGAGGACAGTAAAAGGCAGTTTCCGTGAAAATGAACACGAGGCTTACAGAGTCATGACGAACACGGTTTCTATGATCCTCAACTCGGGGTCAAGAAAGGTCAAGGATTAAAAATTCCCATGAAAATCGCTGTCTCCAATCAAATCTGCCATCGCTCACACGTATTAATTTCAGCACTCGGGGAGGTGAGCCAGGATTACTAGGAATTGAACCGAAGCCAGCCTGGCCTCTGGAGACCCTGTCTCAGAAAATTAGCCAAAACAATCATAACGTGGGCGAGTGTTAAAATGTAACTTATTTATTTATCTATTTACGTATCTGTCGATTTATGTATCCATCTATTTACTACTATCTATCTATCATCGATCTATCGATCATCACATCAATCAATCAATCAATTTATCTACTGATTATTCTACGCACGCTCTTATTGCACGACATAACGATGGAGAAACACCCCCAAAAAAACAGGAACCAGTAAATTTATCATCCCGAAGTAATTCGGTACAAAACCAAAACGGGTCTGTTTCAGATTTGAGAACCCAGAAAAAAGGGGAAAAAACCTTTCCTAAGTTCTAAGTCCATTTGAAAAAGAGAAAACCCCAAATCCCTCATTGGCTGCACAGTCCAGCGCCCGCCCGCCCCTCCCTCCCACTGGAGATGGCGGGGCGACCGACGCCTGGGTTTCTTCTACACGTGGATTTGCTGGCTAGTGTTACCTTGTGTCCAGCTTTCACGGGAGCATACCAGCTGTGCATCCAGCTCCTCCTCCGCAGAGCTGCTTTTGGAATTGGCGCCGGCTATGCGCCTCGCTCTTCCCCCCTGCTCACAGCCTAGTATACGCCTGATCCGTGGAAAAGACCGCCATCATCTCCAAATCCGTCTTGGCTGTCACGTGTTGTCGCTCAGCTCTCCCGCGGACTTACTCCGTCCCACTGGAGACGTCCTAACAGGCGACGACGCGCTGAGTTCGGCGCACGACAGCCCGAGGTGATGTGGCTTACTGGGTCTCAGACGTTCTCCAAGGCTCCAGCTTGCATCCGCCCTTCACAAGCCGCGCAGAGCGTCGTGTCATTCGGGGGGACAGTCTGGGCCCATGGGCCTCGGCGAGTCCCTCCGGCGCCCGCACCAGCTGGCCAAATGCGTCCGGTTCCGCATCTCGCCGCCGCTTTTGGCTCAGCCTGCCAGGTCCTCCGCTCGCCCTCAACGGCGGCAAATACCGCCCTCTTGCTGTCCGTCTGCAGTCTCTCTCGTTCCTTCATCGCTCGTCTGCCCCCTTAACTATGTATGGTGTTTTGGTTTGGACCTGTTTGTGGGGTATGTGTGGTTTTGAGGAGCATAAGGAATGCAGTCCTTTTAAAATTCTCTAGAAAAGAAAGTAGGGGAAGGTCTAATGCTAAGGGTTAAGTGTGCCCCTGCCTCCCAAGCAGAGGACATGAGAATCAGGGTGCCAGAATTTTGTTTCTTCAAATGCTTGTTGGAAATGGCCGCTACCTTCCTGTAAGGCAAGCTCGAGAAACATCAGGAAAAGCAAAAGAAGAGTAAGCAATCCTTGCAGCGAGTCCAGAGGACACCCTCAGATCTCAGAGTGGCATGCCCAAAGAAATAAATACCTATGTAAGAAAAAGGTTTCAAAGCATCACGTTACTCCCTTACACACCTCTGGGTTAAAGATAAATCAAAACGCAAATACACAAATTTACGCCATGCAAATCACTTTATGAATAGGTCAGGAAAATTTTTGATTCGGAACAACATGTCCAGACGACGCAGAGTGTGGCGAAGGTCTCGCCTTCCATTGCAACTGCTCAACACCTGTGTGGTGCAAGCACCCAAGAAGTTCAGTGTCAACTACTCCTGGATATTCTTTATTTTATTGTTGCTCTTATTTATTTATTCGGTTTTGTATCTGCACATCCCCCCGACCGTACCTAGGAATGTGAGATAGACCAACTGTGTCCGGGAGCTGAGCCTGTCGTGTTCTGGGATCGTGCCAGGCAGAAGAGAAGAGAAAAGAACTGACCGAGCGCTGAGTGCGTGTTCAGGTGTGCCCTGCCCCTAATCTCACCACGGAGCTGGGGAATCCCGCCAGGGTGGGGCCTGCAGGGGCTTCCGCCAAGGGAGTGAGGGCTCCGCCCACAGGCACTTGCAGGAAGACCCCCGAGAGAGGCACATCGCGGCGTCCCCTGTCCCGAGAGCCCAGGCTTCACAGACTGCTGAATCCCAAGGCCCCTTTCTCTGCGAGCAAGAGCACGCGGGAGAGACTGCGGGACAGTCGGAATCGCGAGTGCAGTGCGTGCACTCAGCCTTGTGTTTCTTCCTTGAGGTCCGCCCCAGCAAGCGAGCCTAGCAAGTGCCCACCCGGTGCCAGGTGCGTGAGTGCGTGAGACTGCGTGTGTGAAGAGGCCAGCTGCTGTTGGGGCCTCTGCCTGAGCGAGAGACCTGAGTGGACATGGCCTCGCTTCCCACGCAAGGGTGCTGGTCTCCGAGAGACACCCTGCGGCTCCTGGAAGCCATAGAGAACAATGTGGCAGCCGACGATCGGCGAGGATTCAAGAAGACCCAGGCCGAGCTGGACTGGGACAGAGTAGCTTTTGGAAAGTTCTCGGGGGACATGTGCAGACTGAGGTGGCTGGAGATTTCGCACAAGCTGAGGAAGTCGCGCACCCTGTCGGCGCTGGTGCGGGAAGCCAAGCGCCGCGCGCAACGCCTCCCCAAGGCTCAGGCGCCCAAGAAGCACCCCGACTTCCCCAAAAGGCCCCTGACCGCCTACCTGCGCTTCTACAGGGAGCAGAGGGCCCAGTACTCTCGGCTGTACCCTGACCTCAACAACCCGCAGCTCAGCAGACTGCTGAGCGAGAAGTACAAGCAGCTCCCGAGCACGTGAGGCAGCAGTACGTGCGCGCCTTCCACGAGGAGAAAGAGCTCTACGAGGAGAAACTGGCTCGATTCAAGGAAGACCACCCTGACCCGGCCCGGCATTCCAAGACATCCCTGGTGCCCGCGCGTCGCCCAGCCCAAGGCTCCCAGGAGCCGCCCCCGGGAAAGGTGACAGCCCTCCAGGCCCCCGCACCGACCAGCCTCTCCGGGACACCCCTCCAGCTCCACGGGGGAACGCTGCGGCTGCGGGGAGAACCCGAGAAACCCCCCATGAATGGATACCACAAGTTTCACCGAGATTGCTGGGCCAGCGAGGAGCTGAGGCATCTGCCCCCGAGGGAGCGCAGGGTGGAGATCGGCAGACGCTGGCAGCGACTCCCGCGGAGCCTGAAGCAGCTTCACGAGAGGCAGGCGGAGGAGCTGCGCGCGCGCTACAGGCTGAGCCTGGACCGCTGGCTCAAGAGCCTGTCGCCCGAGGAATATGCTTCCTACAGAGACGCGCAGGCCGCCATGGGCAAGGGAAAGGTGTGGGCCGCCCTGGCAGGCCGCTTCCTCACCTGCGGAGCCCCACCTGCGCGGGAGGATGGGCCCTCCTCTGCAGGCAAGGGGTCCTGGGGGAAGGAGGAAGCTCGGGTCCCTCCTTCCCCGCAAGGGGCCTTCTGCCTCAGCCCCTCTGGCTCCTGCAGAAAATCGGATGGCCCCTGGGCAAGAGGACCCGGGAAGCGACTCTTCGGGCTCCAGCAGCCCAGCTGAAGCAAGAGGGGGCCTCGCCTCTCTTCCTCCGGGGAATCCTCGGACCTGGACTGGTTCTGAGCCCCTTCTCCTTCCCAGTCATCCATGCAAACCCAGGCCAGGCTCTTCTCAGGGAGGGAAGCGGCGAGCCTGGCCAAAGGGAACCGTGCTTCCCACAATGTGTGCGAAAATCAGAACCCTGAAGACCAGGACTCACTGGATCCCAAGGACGCCATGTGGACGGCATGGATGCATCCAGACATACTTGGGAGCGCCAAGGAACAAGGAGCCGGTACCGCCTGCTCTCTGTCCCTGGCTCTCCTCCGTGCTCAAGTGGACTTTCTGCTCCAGGTGGAGCCTCCAAGTCGACTTCTTCCGCCTCTCCCTTCTCACACACACTAAACTCCAGGTCCCAAGCCTCGCGGGCTGCGACAGGGACAATTGAGTCCCGCAGAATTTCCAAGGGTTTCTCCCCGGCTTTCCTGGGCCCAGCCCAAAGCCACCTCTCTGCCATCAGCTGCTTGGTGGGAGTTGGGGCAGACTCATCCTTCTCCCGAGCCCCCCCACTCCCAGCCTGCTGAGGCGGTCCGCGGGCCTGCTCTGGATCTCTGGCGCAACGGTGCGGGGAGAGAACCCGAACT
The DNA here is from genome assembly GCA_023101885.1 of Typhlomys cinereus. Taxonomy (NCBI): domain Eukaryota; kingdom Metazoa; phylum Chordata; class Mammalia; order Rodentia; family Platacanthomyidae; genus Typhlomys; species Typhlomys cinereus. The sequence continues at coordinate 1,173,048 of JALPQD010000508.1, forward strand.
CCACGGTCCCCACCCCTTCCCCCGCCCCCTGGCAAAGAAAGGGACGTACTGGTGCTCACTCACTCAGGCGCTCCCCGAACCTCAGCCCGGTTGCTAAGGACGCTGCGCGCGCCGCGCCGGCATTCCACACAGGGGCTCTCAAGTCCCGGGGAGCAGACTTGAGCCCCTGGCGACCCGTCAGTCCAATTGCGCCCGCTCTACCTCTCGCAGCCGCCGCCCGCCTCTTCGGTTCCCAAAGAAGAAATGCCACGCTCTGCGCGGGTCTCCTGGGAAAGCCGCCGCCTGCTGATTCTGCCCGCCTGCAGCCCGGACCGAAGGTCGCCCTGCACTCACTCACTCACTCACTCACTCACTCACATCCCCACTGACTGACGAGACCTCTCTGCAGCACTGAGCCTCACTCCCGCAGAGGCCCTGGCGGATGCCAAGCGGCCCCGCTGCGGCGCGCTGCTCTTCCCCAACCAAGTCCAGGGCTTCCTGGGAAAAGGTAGTCCCCGCTCTCGTGCCATCCTCGTGTTGCCGCTGGCAAAGTCTGGAACCCTTCCACTTCGGAGTCAACCCACACGGTGCGGATATCCTGTTACCTACCTCCTCAGCACCAGGGGGACGGTTTCAGCCGAAAGCCTTCAAACACTCCAAAAATGAGCTCGCTCCTTAGGAAACTCGCCCAGGGAAGGAACAGGACATCTTGGACTCGTGTGCACCGGCAGAAAGATGAGTGATATCACTGCCCGCTGTGCGGAACCCTAAGACAGAGATCGTCTTAGAGGATCAAATCCCCGACACTTGACAACTTCCAAAGAAAAAGAAGTGGATGTGCATCGTCCTCACAACCCTCTTCCTTCCTTCCATGAGGCGGTTCTAAGTCCGAGTGTCTGCCTCACAAGCTGTACAGTGACCAAAGTTCAAAATGGGAATAATATTGTTCTACACTAGGAAGGGAAAAGGAGGTTGAGTAAATACTCTCTCTGACTGCAATACAGCAATCCTCTGGATCTACAGAATCCATAGAGAGGGAAAGTAAGAAATTCCTACAGGTGGAAGATGTTGCCAACTCTCCCTCCCCTTCCTATCATTCTTTCGACTCAGAAAGAGGGGAAATTGCTTGGAAATCCATCGCAATTCAGTACTCGAAAAAGTTGAAGTCGGGTCTACACAGAACTGTTATCAAGCAGTCCAACAGATATTTTTAAGAAATCGGTTTTCAAGGGGGAAGAAGGAAGTGATTCCCAAAAAAGAAACCTTGAAAGCAGTGGTTCAATTGTAGTTTTCAAAGTCTAGATGAAAATAGTCCAGTTGGAGAAAGGGCTGGGGGCTTCATCAGTTCACATAGAGGAAAGCGAACCGATGCAGTTGCTTCCATATGGGCAGAGGCAGAGGAGTTATTCTGTCTCTTATCAAGTCCTGTACTGGAAATGGTAGCTCTCAACAGGTCAAAAAATATGCTCTCTCTCTCTCTCTCTCCTCTCTCTCGCTCTCCTCTCCCTCTCCTCTCTCTCTCTCTCTCCTCCCTCCTCTCCCTCTCTCTCTCCCCTCCCCTCTCCTCTCTCTCTCCCTCCCTCTCCTTCTCTCTCCCTCCCTCTCTCCCTTCTGCTCCTCTCTCTCACTCTCCTCCTCTCCTCGCTCTCCCCTCTCCATCCTCCGCTCTCTCTCACTCTCTCCGCGCTCTCTCTCCTCTCTCTCTCTCTCTCCTCGCTCCTCAATCTCTCTCCCGCCTCCATCCTTCTCTGCTCCCTCCCGCTCTCTCTCACCCCTCCTCTCTTCCTCTCTCTCCCTCTCTCATCCTCCCTCCTCTCCTCTCTCGTCTCCCTCTCTCTCCTCTCCTCTCCTCCCTCCCTCCTCCCTCTCTAGTATTAATGCCTGTGCTTGCGTTTGTGACTACGTGTGTGTGTGTGTGTGGTGTGTGTGGTGTGTGTGTGTGTGTTTGGAGTGTAGCAATAAGGAATGCAGTCCTTGTAAAATTCTCCTAGAAAAGAAATTAGGGGAAGGGTCAGATGGCTCAGGGTTAAGTGTCTGCCTCCCAAGCAGAAGGGACTGAGATTCGGGTGCCAGAATATTTCTTCAAATGCTTGTTGGAAATGGCAGCTAACCTTCCTGGAAGGCAGCTCGAGAAACATCAGAGAAAAGCCAACAAAGGAGGTAGAGCAATCCTGCAAGGCTGATTCCAGGGGTCACCCTCAAGCTCCAGAGTGGCATGCCAAAGAATAAATACCTATGTAAAGAAAAAGGTTTTCCAAAAGCATCACGTTACTCACTTACACACCTACTGTGTAAAAGATAATCATACGCAAATACACAAATGTACGCCATGCAAATCACTTTATGGAATAGGTCAGGAAAATTCTTTGATTCGGAACAACATGTCCAGACGACCAGAGTGGGCGAGGTCTCAGCCTTCCATTGCAACTTGCTCAACCTGTGTGGTCAAGGCACCCCAGAAGTTCAGATGTCAACTAGCTCCTGGACTTCTTATTTTATTTTCTCTTATTTTATTTATTTTCGTTTTGTATCTCACATCCTCCGACTGACCTAGGATGTGAGATAGACACTGTGTCCGGGAGCTGAGCCTGTCGTTTCTGGGATCGTGCCAGGCAGAAGAGAAGAGAAAAGAACTGACCGAGCGCTGAGTGCGTGTTCAGGTGTGCCCTGCCCTAATCCACCACGGAGCTGGGGAATCCCGCCAGGGTGGGGCCTGCAGGGGCTTCCCCAAGGGAGTGAGGGCTCCGCCCACAGGCACTTGCAGGAAGACCCCCGAGAGAGGCACATCGCGGCGTCCCCTGTCCCGAGAGCCCAGGCTTCACAGACTGCTGAATCCCAAGGCCCCTTTCTCTGCGAGCAAGAGCACGCGGGAGAGACTGCGGGACAGTCGGAATCGCGAGTGCAGTGCGTGCACTCAGCCTTGTTTTTCTTCCTTTGAGGTCCGCCCCAGCAAGCGAGCCTAGCAAGTGCCCACCCGGTGCCAGGTGCGTGAGTGCGTGAGACTGCGTGTGTGAAGAGGCCAGCTGCTGTTGGGGCCTCTGCCTGAGCGAGAGACCTGAGTGGACATGGCCTCGCTTCCCACGCAAGGGTGCTGGTCTCCGAGAGACACCCTGCGGCTCCTGGAAGCCATAGAGAACAATGTGGCAGCCGACGATCGGCGAGGATTCAAGAAACCCAGGCCGAGCTGGACTGGGACAGAGTAGCTTTTGGAAAGTTCTCGGGGGACATGTGGCAGACTGAGGTGGCTGGAGATTTCGCACAGCTGAGAGAAGTCGCGCACCCTGTCGGCGCTGGTGCGGGAAGCCCAGCGCCGCGCGCAACGCCTCCCCAAGGCTCAGGCGCCCAAGAAGCACCCCACTTCCCCAAAAGGCCCCTGACCGCCTACCTGCGCTTCTACAGGGAGCAGAGGGCCCAGTACTCTCGCGCTGTACCCTGACCTCAACAACCCGCAGCTCAGCAGACTGCTGAGCGAGAATACAAGCAGCTCCCGAGCACGTGAGGCAGCAGTACGTGCGCGCCTTCCACAGGAGAAAGAGCTCTACGAGGAGAAACTGGCTCGATTCAAGGAAGACCACCCTGACCCGGCCCCCGGCATTCCAAGACATCCCTGGTGCCCCGCGCGTCCCCCAGCCCAAGGCTCCCAGGAGCCGCCCCCGGGAAAGGTGACAGCCCTCCAGGCCCCCGCACCGACCAGCCTCTCCGGGACACCCCTCCACTCCACGGGTGAACCTGCGGCTGCGGGGAGAACCCGAGAACCACCCCCCATGAATGGATACCCCCCGCCCCCCCTCCATCTGGAGATGCCGGGGGCGACCGACGCCTGGGTTCTGCTGCACACGTGGATTTGCTGGCTGTTAGCTGGTGTCCATGCTTTCACGGTAGGCATCCAGCTGTGCATCCAGCTCCTCCGCCGAGAGCTGCTGTTTGGAATTGGCGCCGGTGCCTCGGCCTCTTCCCCGCCGTGCCAGCTGCCTCGGCGAGTCCCTCTGGGGGCCACCGCCACCACTGCCAAATGCTCCCGAGCCGCCTCTGCTTCGCTTTGTGTGGGTCTCCGCTGTGCGTCGATCTGTGACGTCACGAGCTGGATGTCATAAGGGCGCACGCAAGGGGACCCCTTGTATATTGCCTCATGGCCCCAGGGCGTCTGCCTTCCGCTCAAAGTGCAGGAATGCCGTCCTAAGCTTCGCCCACACCGATCGTAGTTGCACGGCCGCCCTCCCTGAGCGTCCGAATTCAGCGAAGACTTCCTGAACGTCGGCGCCCGACAGCCCGAAGTGCAGGTTGGACAGCAAGAGTCTGCCGCCGGTCTCCAGGCCGGTCCGCCCCCGAAGCCCTGCCGAAGAGGTCGTGCTGCCACTTGTCGGGCAGCCGCTTCGGCCCGCTGTAGGGCGCGGCCGATTCCTGCCGCCGCCGCGCGACGCGCGGGCGAGGGCCGGCCGTTCCGCATGGGCCCGCCGCCGCGGCCGCGCCTGCCAAGCGGCCCTGCCGCGTCCCCGGCCCCGCCGCGGCCGCCGCGCTGGCTCGGTCAGCCTTGATGAGTCGTCCAGAGACATATCCATCTTGGAGGCCATGCGGGCGCGCGATCGGGGTCTCGGCTCTCAAATGTAATTTGAGAACACTTTCGGAATATCCCCGTGTTCCCCTAGCCTCTCCTTCCTCTGCCAATCGTGTTTAAACTTCAGAGGAAGAAGACAACAAAAGGAAGTTTCCGTGAAGAGGAACACGAGGCTTACAGAGTCGCGAAAGACACACGTTCTACGATCCCTCAACCGGGGTCAAGAAATGTCAAGGGTTAATAGATTCCCACGAGATCGCTGTCTTCAAAGCAAACTTCCACCGCTCACGCTTCCGAATTCAGCACTCAGGGAGTGAGGCAGGATTGGATACGTGCTTGGTCAGTGTGTGGAAAAGGAGGTTTACCCCCAACGCTCCAGAAAGATCTCTGCTGCGCTAAGAAGTTTCAAGATCCAGGAATGCCCAGACCAGAGAAAGACCCTCTTCGATCTATCTCCCTGAAGGGAAGAAGCAAAGAAAGTTTTCCTGAGGCCTCTACCCGTGTGCACGGAGGACGACTTTCCAGTACCTGGATGAGTTCTCGCCGGGTGCTCTGGCCTCCAGCTCCTAGCGACCAGGCCGCAGTCGGAGGCTGCACTGCACTGGATGGCGCCTGAAGTTCTCTCATCACCCTCTGTCTTCCTTGTCTCCCCCTTGGCAACTTCCACTCTCCAATCAGATGGGAGTCTGGATAAATCGCCTCCTCCCATTATCCTATCATCCCCACGCCTGATTGACCGCACCTACGCAGCACCATCCTGCTAAACGAGATTGGAATGTAGCTTTGTTCCAGGTGACTGACTGAGGCTTGAAAGATGAAGAGAAGATGTCATGTGGAAAGCAAGGACTTGCTCGCACATTGACTGACACCATTTTGCTAATCTTATGGAGAACTCTCCTTGTGATTTACGTGTCACAAAGAGCGGCGCCCTCTCCGTGGTAGACATTCCGTGACTCAAGTGTTGGAACCTTGTGGATTCGGTATAAACTGTGAAAAGGTGAGAGACTATCCTGTGTTCCGGAAGCCTCTCCTTCCTTTGCCATTCGTGTTTATAATTCAGAGAAAGAGGACAGTAAGAAAGGCAGTTTCCGTGAAAATGAACACAGGCTTACAGAGTCATGACGAACACGGTTTCTATGATCCCTCAACTCGGGGTCAAGAAAGGTCAAGGATTAAAAAATTCCCATGAAATCGCTGTCTTCCAATCAAATCTGCCATCGCTCACACGTATAATTCACACTCGGGGAGGTGAGCCAGATTACTATGAATTGAACCGAAGCCAGCCTGGCCTCTGGAGACCCTGTCTCAGAAAATAACCAAACACATCACTACGTGGGCGAGTGTTAAAATGTAACTTATTTATTTATCTATTTACGTATCTGTCGATTTATGTATCCATCTATTCGTCTATCTATCTCTATCATCATCTATATCTATCAATCTATCAACAATCAATTTATATACATTTATTCTACGCACGCTCTTATTTCACTACAGTAACGATGAGAAATACCACCTTCCCCACAACAGGAACCAGTAAAATTTAATCATCCCCGAAGTAATTCGGTACAAAACCAAAACGGGTCTGTTTCAGAATTGAGAACCCAAGAAAAAAAGGGGAAAACCTTTCCTAAGTTTTTAAGCCTATTTGAAAAAGAGAAACCCCAAATCCCGTCATTGGCTGCACAGTCCCGCCGCCCGCCCGCCCCCCCCTCCATGGAGATCCGGGGGCGACCGACGCCTGGGTTCTGCTGCACACGTGGATTGGCTGGCTGTTTAGCTGGTGTCCATGCTTTCACACGGTAGGCATCCAGCTGTGCATCCAGCTCCTCCGCCGAGAGCTGGTTTTGGAATGGGCGCGGTGCCTCCCTCTTCCCCGCCGCTGCCAGCTGCCTCGGCGAGTCCCTCTGGGAGCACCGCCACCACTGCCCAAATGCTCCCGAGCCGCCTCTGCTTCCGCTTTGTGTGGGTCCCCGCTGTGCGTCGATCTGTGACGTCACGAGCTGGATGTTTCATAGGGCGGCCACGCAGAGGGACCCCGTTGTATTTGCCTCATGGCCTCCAGGGCGTCTGCCTTCCGCTCAAAGTGCAGGAATGCCGTCCCTAAGCTTCGCCCACACCGATCGTAGTGCACGGCCGCCTCCCTGAGGTTCCAATTCAGCGAAGACTTCCTGAACGTCGGCGCCCGACAGCCCGAAGTGCAGGTTGGGACAGCAGAAGTCGGCCGCCGGTCTCCAGGCCGGCTCCCCCCCGAAGCCGCTGCCAAGATTCGTGCTGCCATTTGTCGGCCCGCTTCGGCCCGCTGTAGGCCGCCGCCGATTCCTGCCGCCGCCCCACGCCGCGGGCGAGGGCCGGCCGGTTCCGCATGGGCCCCCGCCGCCGCGGCCGGCCCTGCCAAGCGGCCCTGCCGCGCGTCCCCGGCCGCGCCGCGGCCGCCGCGCTGGCTCCGGTTCAGCTTGATGATGTCGTCCAGAGACATATCCATCTTGGAGGCCATGGCGGGCGCGCGATCGGGTTCTCGGCTCTCAATAGTATTTGAGAACACTTCGGAATATCCCCGTGTTCCCCTAGCCTCTCCTTCCCTGCCAATCGTGTTTATAACTTCAGAGGAAGAAGACACAACAAAAGGAAGTTTCCGTGAAGAGGAACACGAGGCTTCCAGAGTCGCGAAAGACACACGTTCTACGATCCTCAACTCGGGGTCAAGAAGGTCAAGGGTTAATAGATTCCCACGAGATCGCTGCTTCAAAGCAAACCTTCCACCGCTCACGCTTCCGAATTCAGCACTCAGGAGGTGAGGCAGGATTGGATACGTGCTTGGGTCACGTGTGTGGAAAAGGAGGTTCTACCCCCAACGCTCCAGAAAGATCTTGCTGCGCTAAGAAGTTTCAAAGATCCAGGAATGCCAAAACGACAGAGAAAGACCCTCTTCGATCTATCTCCCTGAAGGGAAAGAAGCAAAAAAGTTTTCCGGATGCCTCTACCCGTGTGCACGGAGGAGACGACTTCCCAGTACCTGGATGGAGTTCTGCCGGGTGCTCTGGCCTCCTAGCTCCTAGCGATCCAGGCCGCAGTCTGAGGCTGCACTGCACTGGATGGCGCCTGAAGCTTCTCACTCTGTCTTCCGGTGTCTCCCCCTGGCAACTTCCACTCTCCAATCAGATGGGAGTCTGGATAAATCCGCCTCCTCCCATTACCTATCATCCCCACGCCTGATTGACCGCACCTACGCAGCACATCCTGTCTAAACGAGATTGGAATGTAGCTTTGTTCCAGGTGACTGACTGAGGCTTGAAGATGAAGAGAAGAGGTCATGTGGAAAGCAAGGACTTGCTCGCACATTGACTGACACCATTTTGCTAACTTATGGAGAACTCTCCTGTGTGATTTACGTGTCACAAGAGCGGGCCTGCCTCTCCGTGGTAGACATTCCGTGACTCAAGTGTTGGAACCATTGTGGATTCGGTATAAACTGTGAAAGGTTGAGAGACTATTCCTGTGTTCCTGAAGCCTCTCCTTCCTTTGCCAATCGTGTTTATAACTTCAGAGAAAGAGGACAGTAATAAGGCAGTTTCCGTGAAAATGAACACGAGGCTTACAGAGTCATGACGAACACGGTTTCTATGATCCCTCAACTCGGGGTCAAGAAAGGTCAAGGATTAAAAAATTCCCATGAAATCGCTGTCTTCCAATCAAATCTGCCATCGCTCACACGTATAATTCAGCACTCGGGGAGTGAGCCAGGATTACTATGAATTTGAACCGAAGCCAGCCTGGCCTCTGGAGACCCTGTCCAGAAAATTAGCCAAACACATCACTACGTGGGGCGAGTGTTAAAATGTAACTTTATTTATTTATCTATTTACGTATCTGTCGATTTATGTATCCATCTATTTACGTATTCTATCTATCATCTATCTATCTATCTATCAATCTAATCAATCATCAATCAATCATCAATTTATCTACTCATTTATTCTACGCACGCTCTATTCACTACAGTAACGATGAGAATACCACCTCCCCACAACAGAACAGTAAATTTTTCATCCCCGAAGTAATTCGGTACAAAACCAAAACGGGTCTGTTTCAGAATTTGAGAACCCAAGAAAAAAGGGGAAAACCTTTCCTAAGTTCTTAAGTCCTATTTGAAAAGAGAAACCCAAAATCCCGTCATTGGCTGCACAGTCCAGCCGCCCGCCCGCCCCCCCCCCACTGGAGATGCGGGGGGCGACCGACGCCTGGGTTCTGCTGCACACGTGGATTGCTGGCTGTTTAGCTGGTGTCCATGCTTTCACGGTAGGCATCCAGCGGTGCATCCAGCTCCCCGCCGAGAGCTGCGTGTTTGGAATTGGGCGCCGGTGCTCGGCCTCTTCCCCGCCGCTGCCAGCTGCCTCGGCGAGTCCCTCTGGGAGCACGCCACCACTGCCAAATGCTCCCGAGCCGCCTCTGCTTCCGCTTGTGTGGGTCTCCGCTGTGCGTCGATCTGTGACGTCACGAGCTGGATGTTCATAGGGCGGCCAGCAGAGGGACCCCGTTGTATTGCCTCATGGCCTCCAGGGCGTCTCGCTTCCGCTCAAAGTGCAGGAATGCCGTCCCAGCTTCGCCCACACCGATCGTAGTGCACGGCCGCCTCCCTGAGCGTTCCGAATTCAGCGAAGACTTCCTGAACGTCGGCGCCCGACAGCCCGAAGTGCAGGTTGGACAGCAGAAGTCGCCGCCGTTCTCCAGGCCGGCTCCGCCCCCGAAGCGCTGCCGAAGAGGTCGTGCTGCCACTTGTCGGGCAGCCGCTTCGGCCGCTGTAGGGCGCCGGCCGATCCTGCGCCGCCGCCCGCGACGCCGCGGGCGAGGGCCGGCCGGTTCCGCATGGGCCCCGCCCGCCGGCCGCCCTGCCAAGCGGCCCTGCCGCGTCCCCGGCCCGCGCCGCGGCCGCCGCGCTGGCTCCGGTTCAGCTTGATGATGTCGTCCAGAGACATATCCATCTTGGAGGCCATGGCGGGCGCGCGAGGCGGGTCTCGGCTCTCAAATGTAATTTGAGAACACTTTCGGAATACCCCGTGTTCCCCTAGCCTCTCCTTCCTCTGCCAATCGTGTTTATAACTTCAGAGAGAAGAAGACACAAAAAAAGGAAGTTTCCGTGAAGGAAACACGAGGCTTACAGAGTCGCGAAAGACACACGTTCTACGATCCCTCAACTCGGGGCCAAGAAATGTCAAGGGTTAATAGATTCCCACGAGATCGCTGTCTTCAAAGCAAACCTTCCACCGCTCACGCTTCCGAATTCAGCACTCAGGGAGGTGAGGCAGGATTGGATACGTGCTTGGGTCACGTGTGTGGAAAAGGAGGTCTAACCCCCAACGCTCCGAAAGATCTCTGCTGCGCTAAAAGTTTCAAAGATCCAGGAAGCCCAAACGACAGAGAAAGACCCTCTTCGATCTATCCCCTGAAGGGAAGAAGCAAAGAAAGTTTTCCTGATGCCTCTACCCGTGTGCACGAGAGACGATTTCCAGTACCTGGAGGAGTTCTGCCGGGTGCCTGGCCTCCTAGCCCTAGCGATCCAGGCCGCAGTCTGAGGCTGCAGGCACTGGATGGCGCCTGAAGCTTCTCTCACACCTCTGTCTCCGTGGTGTCTCCCCCTTGGCAACTTCCACTCTCCAATCAGATGGGAGTCTGGATAAATCCGCCTCCTCCCATTATCCTATCATCCCCACGCCTGATTGACCGCACCTACGCAGCACCATCCTGCTAAACAGATTGGAATGTAGCTTTGTTTCCAGGTGACTGACTGAGGCTTGAAAGATGAAGAGAAGAGGTCATGTGGAAAGCAGGACTTGCTCGCACATTGACTGAACATTTTGCTATATCTTATGGAGAACTCTCCTTGTGATTACGTGTCACAAGAGCGGGCCTGCCTCTCGTGGTAGACATTCCGTGACTCAAGTGTTGGAACCATGGTGGATTCGGTATAAACTGTGAAAAGGTTGAGAGACATTCCTGTGTTCCTGAAGCCTCTCCTTCCTTGGCCAATCGTGTTTATAACTTCAGAGAAAAGAGGACAGTAAGAAAGGCAGTTGTCCTCGGGAAATGAACACGAGGCTTACAGAGTCATGACGAACACGGTTTCTATGATCCTCAACTCGGGGTCAAGAAAGGGTCAAGGATTAAAAATTCCCATGAAATCGCTGTCTTCCAATCAAATCTGCCTCGCTCACACGTATAATTTCAGCACTCGGGGAGGTGAGCCAGGATTACTATGAATTTGAACCGAAGCCAGCCTGGCCTCTGGAGACCCTGTCTCAGAAAATTAGCCAAACACATCACTACGTGGGCGAGTGTTAAAATGTAACTTTATTTATTTATCTATTACGATCTGTCGATTTATGTATCCATCTATTTACGTCTATCTATCTATCTATCATCTATCATCTATCAATCAATCAATCAATCAATCAATTATCTACCATTTATCTACTACGCACGCTCTTATTTCACTACAGTAACGATGAGATACCACCTTCCCCAACAGGAACCAGTAAAATTTATCATCCCCGAAGTAATTCGGTACAAAACCAAAACGGGTCTGTTTCAGAATTTGAGAACCCAAGCAAAAAAGGGGAAAACCTTTCCTAAGTTCTTAAGTCCTATTTGAAAAGAGAAAACCCCAAATCCCGTCATTGGCTGCACAGTCCAGCCGCCCGCCCGCCCCCCCCCCACTGGAGATGCCGGGGGCGACCGACGCCTGGGTTCTGCTGCAACACGTGGATTTGCTGGCTGTTTAGCTGGTGTCCATGCTTCACACGGTAGGCATCCAGCTGTGCATCCAGCTCCTCCGCCGAGAGCTGCTGTTTGGAATGGCGCCGGTGCCTCGGCCTCTTCCCCGCCGCTGCCAGCTGCCTCGGCGAGTCCCTCTGGAGCACCGCCACAACTGCCAAATGCTCCCGAGCCGCCCTGCTTCCTTCCGCTTTGTGTGGGTCTCCGCTTGCGTCGATCTGTGACGTCACGAGCTGGATGTTCATAGGGCGGCCACGCAGAGGGACCCCGTTGTATTGCCTCATGGCCTCCAGGGCGTCTGCCTTCCGCCAAAGTGCAGGAATGCCGTCCCTAAGCTTCGCCCACACCGATGTAGTGCACGGCCGCCTCCCTGAGCGTTCCGAATTCAGCGAAGACTTCCTGAACGTCGGCGCCCGACAGCCCGAAGTGCAGGTTGGACAGCAGAAGTCTGCCGCCGGTCTCCAGGCCGGCTCCGCCCCCGAAGCCGCTGCCGAAGAGGTCGTGCTGCCACTTTGTCGGGCAGCCGCTTCGGCCCGCTGTAGGGCGCCGGCCGATTCCTGCCGCCGCCCGCGACGCCGCGGGCGAGGGCCGGCCGGTTCCCCATGGGCCCCGCCGCCGCGGCGCTGCCAAAGCGCCCCTGCCGCTCCCCGGCCCGCGCCGCGGCCGCCGCGCTGGCTCCGGTTCAGCTTGAGGATGTCGTCCAGAGACATATCCATCTTGGAGGCCAGGGCGGCCGCGCGATCGGGGTCCGCGGCTCTCAAATGTAATTGAGAACACTTTCGGAATATCCCCGTGTTCCCCTAGCCCTCCCTTCCTCTGCCAATCGTGTTTATAACTTCAGAGGAAGAAGACACAACAAAAAGTTTCCGTGAAGAGGAACACGAGGCTTACAGAGTCGCGAAAGACACACGTTCACGATCCCTCAACTCGGGGGCCAAGAAATGTCAAGGGTTAATAGATTCCCACGAGATCGCTGTCTTCAAAGCAAACCTTCCACCGCTCACGCTTCCGAATTCAGCACCAGGGAGGTGAGGCAGGATTGGATACGTGCTTGGGTCACGTGTGGTGAAAAGGAGGTTCTCACCCCCAACGCTCCAGAAAGATCTCTGCTGCGCTAAGAAGTTTCAAAGATCCAGGAATGCCCAAACGACAGAGAAGACCCTCTTCGATCTATCTCCCGAAGGGAAGAAGCAAAGAAAGTTTCTCCGGAGGCCTACCGGTGTGCACGGAGGACGACTTCCAGACCGGGAGAGGTCTGCCGGGTGCGTCGGCTCCTAGCCCTAGCGATCCAGGCCCAGTCTGAGGCGCACTGCAGGATGGCGCCTGAAGCTTCTCCACACCTCTGCTTCGCGTGTGTCCCCCCTTGGCAACCCACCCCCACAGGGGGAGTCGGGATAAATCGCCCCCCATCCAGATCCACCCACGCTGAGTGCCGCACCTACGCAGCACCATCCTGCAAACGAGAAGGAGCTCCAGGTGACTGACGAGAGGCTTGAAAGATGAGAGAAGATGTCAGGAAAGCAAGGACTTGCTCGCACAGACTGACACCATTTTGCTAATCTAGGGAGAACTCTCCTTGGATTTACGTGTCACAAGAGCGGGCCTGCCTCCTCGTGTGGTAGACACCGGTGACTCAATGTGTGGAACCATGTGTGGATTCGGTAAAACTGTGAAAAGGTTTGAGAGACACTGTGTTCCTGAAGCCCCCTTCCTTTGCCAATCGTGTTTAAACTTCAGAGAAAGAGGACAGTAAGAAAGGCAGTTTCCGTGAAAATGAACAGAGGCTACAGAGTCATGACGACACGGTTCTATGATCCCACAACTCGGGGTCAAGAAGGTCAAGGATTAAAAATTCCCATGATCGCTTCTTCCATCAAATCTGCCTCGCTCACACGTATAATTCCAGCACTCGGGGAGGTGAGCCAGGATTACTATGAATTTGAACCGAAGCCAGCCTGGCCTCTGGAGACCCTGTCTCAGAAAATTAGCCAAACACATCACACGTGGGGAGTGTTAAAAGGTAACTTTATTATTTATCTATTTACGTATCTGTCGATTTATGTATCCACTATTTACGTATCTACTATCTATCTATCTCTACTACTATCAATCTATCATCAATCAATCAATCAATTATCTACTATTATTCTACGCACGCTCTTATTTCACTACAGTAACGATGAGAATACCACCTTCCCCACAACAGGAACCAGTAAAATTTATCATCCCCGAAGAATTCGGTACAAAACCAAAACGGGTCTGTTTCAGAATTTGAGAACCAAGCAAAAAAGGGGAAAACCTTTCCTAAGTTTTAAGTCCAATTTGAAAAGAGAAAACCCCAAATCCCGTCATTGGCTGCACAGTCCACCCCCCCCGCCCCCCCCCCCCACTGGAGATGCCGGGGGCGACCGACGCCTGGGTTCTGCGTGCACACGTGATTTGCTGGCTGTTTAGCTGTGTGTCCATGCTTTCACGGTAGGCATCCAGCTGTGCATCCAGCCCTCCGCCGAGAGCTGCTGTTGGAATTGGCGCCGGTGCCTCGGCCCTTCCCCGCCCTGCCAGCTGCCTCGGCGAGTCCCTTGTGAGCACCGCCACCACTGCGCCAAATGCTCCGAGCCGCCTCTGCTTCCGCTTTGTGTGGGGTCTCCGCTGTGGCGTCGATCTGTGACGTCACGAGCTGGATGTTCATAGGGGCGGCCACGCAGAGGGACCCCCGTTGTATTGCCTCATGGCCTCCAGGGCGTCTGCCTTCCGCTCAAAGTGCAGGAATGCCGTCCCAAGCTTCGCCCACACCGATCGTGAGTGCACGGCCGCCTCCCTGAGCGTTCCGAATTCAGCGAAGACTTCCTGAACGTCGGCCCGACACCCCGAAGTGCAGGTTGGACAGCAGAAGTCTGCCGCCGGTCTCCAGGCCGGCTCCGCCCCCGAAGCCGCTGCCGAAGAGGTCGTGCTGCCACTTGTCGGGCAGCCGCTTCGGCCCGCTGTAGGGCGCCGGCCGATTCCTGCCGCCGCCCGCGACGCCGCGGGCGAGGGCCGGCCGGTTCCGCATGGGCCCGCCGCCGCGGCCGCCCTGCCAAGCGGCCCTGCCGCGTCCCGGCCGCGCCGCGGCCGCCGCCGCGCTGGCTCGGTTCAGCTTGATGATGTCGTCCAGAGACATATCCATCTTGGAGGCCATGGCGGGCCGCGCGATCGGGGTCTCGGCTCTCAAATGTAATTTGAGAACACTTTCGGAATATCCCCGTGTTCCCCTAGCCTCTCCTTCCCTGCCAATCGTGTTTATAACTTCAGAGGAAGAAGACACAACAAAAGGAAGTTTCCGTGAAGAGGAACACGAGGCTTACAGAGTCGCGAAAGACACACGTTCTACGATCCTCAACCGGGGTCAAGAAATGTCAAGGGTTAATAGATTCCCACGAGATCGCTGTCTTCAAAGCAAACCTTCCACCGCTCACGCTTCCGAATTCAGCACTCAGGGAGGTGAGGCAGGATTGGATACGTGCTTGGGTCACGTGTGTGAAAAGGAGGTTCACCCCCAACGCTCCAGAAAGATCTCTGCTGCGCTAAGAAGTTTCAAGAGATCCAGGAATGCCCAAACGACAGAGAAAGACCCTCTTCGATCTATCTCCCTGAAGGGAAGAAGCAAAGAAAGTTTTTCCTGATGCCTCTACCGTGTGCACAGGAGGACGACTTTCCAGTACCTGGATGAGTTCTGCCGGGTGCTCTGGCTCTCTCTCCTAGCGATCCAGGCCGCAGTCTGAGGCTGCACTGCACTGGATGGCGCCTGAAGCTTCTCTCACACCTCTGTCTTCCGGTGTCTCCCCCTTGGCAAACTTCACCTCTCCATCAGATGGAGTCTGGATAAATCCGCCTCCTCCCATTATCCTATCAATCCCCACGCCTGATTGACCGCACACCTACGCAGCACCATCCTGCTAAACGAGATGGAAGTAGCTTTGTTCCAGGTGACTGACTGAGGCTTGAAAGATGAAGAGAAGATGTCATGTGGAAAGCAAGGACTTGCTCGCACATGACTGACACCATTTTGCTAATCTTAGGAGAACTCCCTGTGATTTACGTGTCACAAGAGCGGGCCTGCCTCTCCGTGGTAGACATTCCGTGACTCAGTGTGGGAACCATTGTGGATCGGTATAAACTGTGAAAAGGTGAGAGACTATTCCTGTGTTCCTGAAGCCCTCCCTTCCTTTGCCAATCGTGTTTAAACTTCAGAGAAAGAGGACAGTAAGAAAGGCAGTTTCCGTGAAAATGAACACGAGGCTTACAGAGTCATGAGAACACGGTTTCTATGATCCCCTCAACTCGGGGTCAAGAAAGGTCAAGGATTAAAAAATTCCCATGAAATCGCTGTCTTTCCACAAATCTGCCATCGCTCACACGTAAATTTCAGCACTCGGGGAGGTGAGCCAGGATTACTATGAATTTGAACCGAAGCCAGCCTGGCCTCTGGAGACCCTGTCTCAGAAAATTAGCCAAACAAATCACACTACGTGGGCGAGTGTTAAATGTAACTTATTTATTTTATCTATTTACGTATCTGTCGATTTATGTACCATCTATTTACGTATCTATCTATCTATCTATCTATCATATCATCAATCTATCAATCAATCAATTTATCTACTATTTATTCTACGCACGTCTTATTTCACTACAGTAACGATGAGAATACCACCTTCCCCACAACAGGAACCAGTAAAATTATCATCCCGAAGTAATTCGGTACAAAACCAAAACGGGTCTGTTTCAGAATTTGAGAACCAAGCAAAAAGGGGAAAACCTTCCTAAGTTCTTAAGTCCTATTTGAAAAGAGAAAACCCCAAATCCCTCATTGGCTGCACAGTCCAGCCGCGCCCGCCCCCCCCCCACTGGAGATGCCGGGGCGACCGACGCCTGGGTTCTGCTGCACACGTGGATTTGCTGGCTGTTTAGCTGGGTGTCCATGCTTTCACGGTAGGCATCCAGCTGGCATCCAGCTCTCGGCGGAGGAGATGGATGCACAGCTGGATGCCTACGTGAAGCAGGGAACACCAGCTAAACAGCAGCAAATCCACGTGTGCAGCAACTCAGGCGTCGGTCCCCCCCGCATCTCCAGTGGGAGGGGGCGGGCGCTCGGCTGGACTGTGCAGCCAATGACGGGATTGGGGTTTTCCTCTTTTCAAATAGGTACTTAAGAACTTTAGGAAAGGTTTTCCCCTTTTTTTGCTTGGTTCTCAAATCTGAAAGAGACCCGTTTTGGTTTTGTACCGAATTACTCGGGAATGATAAAATTTTACTGGTTCCTGTTGTGGGGAAGGTGGTATTCTCATCGTTACGGTAGTGAAATGAAGAGCTGTGCGTAGAATAAATCATTAGTAAATGAGTGATTGATAGAGTGATAGATTGATAGATAATAGATAGATAGATACGTAAATAGATGGATACAGAATCGACAGATACGTAATAGGATAAAAAATAAAGTTACTTTTAACACTCGACACGTAGTGATGTGTTTGGCTATTTTCTGAGACAGGGTCTCCAGAGGGCCAGGCGGGCGTCGGTTCAAAATTCATAGTAATCATGGCTCACCTCCCCGAGGCTGAAATTATACGTGTGAGCGAGGCAGATTTGATTGGAAGACAGCGATTTCATGGGAATTTTTTAATCCTTGACTTTTCTTGACCCCAGTGTGAGGGATCATAGAAACCGTGTTTCGTCTTGACTCTGTAGCCTCGTGTTCCTTTTTTACGGAAACTGCCTTTCTTACTGTCCTCTTTCTCTGAAGTTATAAACACGAGTGGCAAAGGAAGAGAGGCTCAGAACACGAATAGTCCTCTCAACTTTCACAGTTTATACACGAATCCACAATGGTTCCAACCTTGAGTCACGGAATGTCTACCCGGAGAGCAGGCCCCTTCTTGTGACACGTAAATCACAAGGAGAGGTCTCCATAAGAGTAGAAAATGGTGTTCGTCAATGTGCGAGCAAGTCCTTGCTTCCACATGACATCATTCTCTCATCTTTCAAGCCAGTCAGTCACCTGAACAAGCTACATTCCAATCTCGGTTAGGCAGGATGGTGCTGCGTAGGTGGCGGTCAATCAGGACGTGGGGAGGATAGGATAATCGGGAGGAGGCGGATTTATCCAGACTCCATCTGATGGAGAGTGGAAGTTTTGCAAAGGGGGAGACACCGGAAGACAGAGGTGTGGAGAGAAGCTTCAGCGCCAGCCAGGGCAGTGCAGCCTCAGACTGCGGCCAGGGATCGCTAGGAGTAGGAGGCCAGAGCACCCGGCAGAAGCTCATCCAGGTACTGGAAGTTCGTCTCCTGTGCACACGGGTAGAGGCATCAGGAAAACTTTCTGTGTGCGCTTCCCTTCAGGGAGAGAGATCGAAGAGGGTCCTTTCTCTGGTCGTTTGGGCATTCCTGGATCTTTGAACTTCTAGCGCAGAAGAGATCTTTTCTGGAGCGTTGGGGGTAGGAACTCCTTTTCCCACACACGTGACCCAAGCACGTATCCAATACTGCCTCACCTCCTGAGGGGCTGAATTCGGAAGCGTGAAGCGGTGAAAGGTTTGCTTGGAAGACAGCGTCTCGTGGGGAATCTATTAACCCTTGACATTTTCTTGACCCCGTGTGAGGGATCGTAGAACGTGTGTCTTTCGCGACCTGTAAGCCCTCGTGTTCCTCTTCCGGAAACTTCCTTGTGTTGTGTCTTCTTCCTCTGAAGTTTATAAACAACTATTGGCAGAGTAAGGAGAGGCTAGGGGGAACACGGGGATATACCGAAAGTGTTCTCAAATTACAATTTGAGGCGAGACCCCGATCGCGCGCCCGCCATTGCCTCCAAGATGGTATGTCTCTGGACGACATCATCAGCTGAACCGGAGCCATCGCGGCGGCCACGCGGCGCGGCCGGGGCGCTGCAGGCCGCTTGGCAGGGGCGGCCGCGGCGGCGGGCCCCATGCGTAACGCCGGCCCTCGCCGCGGCGTCGCGGTCGGCGCAGGAATCGGCCGCGGCCTACAGCGGGCCCCCCGAAGCGGCGTGCCCCTACAATGGCAGCACGACCTCTTCGTGCAGCGGCTTCGGGGGCCGAGCCGCTGAGACCGGCGGCAACTTCTGCTGGCCAACCTGCACTTCGGGCTTCGGGCGCCGACGTTCAGAAGTCTTTCGCTGAAATTCGGAACGCTCAGGGAGGCGTCCGTGTGCCCTACGATCGGGGGTGGGCGAAGCGTAGGGACGGGCATTCCGGCACTTTGAGCGGAAGGCAACCCCTGGAGGCCATGAAGCAAGACAACGGGGTCCCCTCTGCTGGCCGCCCTATGAACAATCCAGCTGGGGACGTCACAGAATCGACGCCCAGCGGAACCCCACAGCGGAAGCAGAGGCGCTCGGGAGTGCCATTTGGCAGTGGTGGCGGTGCTCCCAGAGGGACTCGCCGAGGTAAAAAAAACAGCTGCAAGCGTCGGGAAGAGGCCGAGGCACCGCGCCAATTCCAAACAGCAGCTCTCGCGAGGACTCTGGATGCACCTGAATGCCTCCCGTGAAAGCATGGAACACCAGCTAAACACCAGCAATCCACGTGTGCAGCAAACCAGCGTCGGTCGCCCCGGCATCTCCAGGGGGGGGGGGGCGGCGGGTGGCTGGACTGTGCAGCCAAGGACGGGAAGTTGGGGTTTTTCTCAAGTTTTTCAAATAT
>JALPQD010000508.1:1192071-1230950 GCA_023101885.1 Typhlomys cinereus
TAGGACTTAAGAACTTAGGAAAGGTTTTCCCCTTTTTTGCTTGGGTTCTCAAATTCTGAAACAGACCCGTTTTGGTTTTGTACCGAATTACTTCGGGGATGATAAATTTTACTGGTTCCTGTTGTGGGGAAGGTGGTATTCTCATCGTTACTGTAGTGAAATAAGAGCGTGCGTAGAATAAATAAGTAGATAAAATGATTGAATGATTGATTGATGATAGATTGATAGATAGATAGATAGATAGATAGATAGATAGATACGTAAATAGATGGATACATAAATCGACAGATACGTAAATAGATAAATAAATAAAGTTACATTTTAACACTCGCCCACGTAGTGATGTGTTTGGCTAATTTTCTGAGACAGGGTCTCCAGAGGCCAGGCTGGCTTCGGTTCAAATTCATAGTAATCCTGGCTCACCTCCCCGAGTGCTGAAATTATACGTGTGAGCGATGGCAGATTTGATTGGAAGACAGCGATTTCATGGGAATTTTTTAATCCTTGACCTTTCTTGACCCCGAGTTGAGGGATCATAGAAACCGTGTTCGTCATGACTCTGTAAGCCTCGTGTTCATTTTCACGGAAACTGCCTTTCTTACTGTCCTCTTTCTCTGAAGTTATAAACACGATTGGCAAAGGAAGGAGAGGCTTCAGGAACACAGGAATAGTCTCTCAACCTTTTCACAGTTTATACCGAATCCACAATGGTTCCAACACTTGAGTCACGGAATGTCTACCACGGAGAGGCAGGCCCGCTCTTGTGACACGTAAATCACAAGGAGAGTTCTCCATAAGATTAGCAAAATGGTGTCAGTCAATGTGCGAGCAAGTCCTTGCTTTCCACATGACATCTTCTCTTCATCTTTCAAGCCTCAGTCAGTCACCTGGAACAAAGCTACATTCCAATCTCGTTTAGCAGGATGGTGCTGCGTAGGTGCGGTCAATCAGGCGTGGGGATGATAGGATAATGGGAGGAGGCGGATTTATCCAGACTCCCATCTGATTGGAGAGTGGAAGTTGCCAAGGGGGAGACACCGGAAGACAGAGGTGTGAGAGAAGCTTCAGGCGCCATCCAGTGCAGTGCAGCCTCAGACTGCGGCCTGGATCGCTAGGAGCTAGGAGGCCAGAGCACCCGGCAGAACTCATCCAGGTACTGGAAAGTCGTCCTCCTGTGCACACGGGTAGAGGCATCAGGAAAACTTTCTTTGCTTCTTCCCTTCAGGGAGATAGATCGAAGAGGGTCTTTCTCTGTCGTTTGGGCATTCCTGGATCTTTGAAACTTCTTAGCGCAGCAGAGATCTTTCTGGAGCGTTGGGGGTAGAACCTCCTTTTCCACACACGTGACCCAAGCACGTATCCAATCCTGCCTCACCTCCCTGAGTGCTGAATTCGGAAGCGTGAGCGGTGGAAGGTTTGCTTTGAAGACAGCGATCTCGTGGGAATCTATTAACCCTTGACATTTCTTGACCCCGAGTTGAGGGATCGTAGAACGTGTGTCTTTCGCGACTCTGTAAGCCTCGTGTTCCTCTTCACGGAAACTTCCTTTTGTTGTGTCTTCTTCCTCTGAAGTTATAAACACGATTGGCAGAGGAAGGAGAGGCTAGGGGAACACGGGGATATTCCGAAAGTGTTCTCAAATTACATTTGAGAGCCGAGACCCCGATCGCGCGCCCGCCATGGCCTCCAAGATGGATATGTCTCTGGACGACATCATCAAGCTGAACCGGAGCCAGCGCGGCGGCCGCGGCGCGGGCCGGGGACGCGGCAGGGCCGCTTGGCAGGGCGGCCGCGGCGGCGGGCCCATGCGGAACCGGCCGGCCCTCGCCCGCGGCGTCGCGGGCGGCGGCAGGAATCGGCCGGCGCCCTACAGCGGGCCGAAGCGGCTGCCCGACAAGTGGCAGCACGACCTCTTCGGCAGCGGCTTCGGGGGCGGAGCCGGCCTGGAGACCGGCGGCAGACTTCTGCTGTCCAACCTGCACTTCGGGCTGTCGGGCGCCGACGTTCAGGAAGTCTTCGCTGAATTCGGAACGCTCAGGGAGGCGGCCGTGCACTACGATCGGTGTGGGCGAAGCTTAGGGACGGCATTCCTGCACTTTGAGCGGAAGGCAGACGCCCTGGAGGCCATGAGGCAATACAACGGGGTCCCTCTGCGTGGCCGCCCTATGAACATCCAGCTCGTGACGTCACAGATCGACGCACAGCGGAGACCCACACAAAGCGGAAGCAGAGGCGGCTCGGGAGCATTTGGCAGTGGTGGCGGTGCTCCCAGAGGGACTCGCCGAGGCAGCTGGCAGCGGCGGGGAAGAGGCCGAGGCACCGGCGCCAATTCCAAACAGCAGCTCTCGGCGGAGGAGCTGGATGCACAGCTGGATGCCTACCGTGAAAGCATGGACACCAGCTAAACAGCCAGCAAATCCACGTGTGCAGCAGAACCCAGGCGTCGGTCGCCCCCGGCATCTCCAGTGGGAGGGGGGGGCGGGCGGGCGGCTGGACTGTGCAGCCAATGACGGGATTTGGGGTTTTCTCTTTTCAAATAGGACTTAAGAACTTAGGAAAGGTTTTCCCCTTTTTTGCTTGGGTTCTCAAATTCTGAAACAGACCCGTTTTGGTTTTGTACCGAATTACTTCGGGGATGATAAATTTTACTGGTTCCTGTTGTGGGGAAGG
Source organism: Typhlomys cinereus (assembly GCA_023101885.1). Lineage (NCBI taxonomy): Eukaryota > Metazoa > Chordata > Mammalia > Rodentia > Platacanthomyidae > Typhlomys > Typhlomys cinereus. Next base: position 1,194,742 of record JALPQD010000508.1, read on the forward strand.
TGGTATTCTCATCGTTACTGTAGTGAAATAAGAGCGTGCGTAGAATAAATGAGTAGATAAATTGATTGATTGATTGATTGATAGATTGATAGATAGATAGATAGATAGATAGATAGATAGATAGATAGATACGTAAATAGATGGATACATAAATCGACAGATACGTAAATAGATAAATAAATAAAGTTACATTTTAACACTCGCCCACGTAGTGATGTGTTTGGCTAATTTTCTGAGACAGGGTCTCCAGAGGCCAGGCTGGCTTCGGTTCAAATTCATAGTAATCCTGGCTCACCTCCCCGAGTGCTGAAATTATACGTGTGAGCGATGGCAGATTTGATTGGAAGACAGCGATTTCATGGGAATTTTTTAATCCTTGACCTTTCTTGACCCCGAGTTGAGGGATCATAGAAACCGTGTTCGTCATGACTCTGTAAGCCTCGTGTTCATTTTCACGGAAACTGCCTTTCTTACTGTCCTCTTTCTCTGAAGTTATAAACACGATTGGCAAAGGAAGGAGAGGCTTCAGGAACACAGGAATAGTCTCTCAACCTTTTCACAGTTTATACCGAATCCACAATGGTTCCAACACTTGAGTCACGGAATGTCTACCACGGAGAGGCAGGCCCGCTCTTGTGACACGTAAATCACAAGGAGAGTTCTCCATAAGATTAGCAAAATGGTGTCAGTCAATGTGCGAGCAAGTCCTTGCTTTCCACATGACATCTTCTCTTCATCTTTCAAGCCTCAGTCAGTCACCTGGAACAAAGCTACATTCCAATCTCGTTTAGCAGGATGGTGCTGCGTAGGTGCGGTCAATCAGGCGTGGGGATGATAGGATAATGGGAGGAGGCGGATTTATCCAGACTCCCATCTGATTGGAGAGTGGAAGTTGCCAAGGGGGAGACACCGGAAGACAGAGGTGTGAGAGAAGCTTCAGGCGCCATCCAGTGCAGTGCAGCCTCAGACTGCGGCCTGGATCGCTAGGAGCTAGGAGGCCAGAGCACCCGGCAGAACTCATCCAGGTACTGGAAAGTCGTCCTCCTGTGCACACGGGTAGAGGCATCAGGAAAACTTTCTTTGCTTCTTCCCTTCAGGGAGATAGATCGAAGAGGGTCTTTCTCTGTCGTTTGGGCATTCCTGGATCTTTGAAACTTCTTAGCGCAGCAGAGATCTTTCTGGAGCGTTGGGGGTAGAACCTCCTTTTCCACACACGTGACCCAAGCACGTATCCAATCCTGCCTCACCTCCCTGAGTGCTGAATTCGGAAGCGTGAGCGGTGGAAGGTTTGCTTTGAAGACAGCGATCTCGTGGGAATCTATTAACCCTTGACATTTCTTGACCCCGAGTTGAGGGATCGTAGAACGTGTGTCTTTCGCGACTCTGTAAGCCTCGTGTTCCTCTTCACGGAAACTTCCTTTTGTTGTGTCTTCTTCCTCTGAAGTTATAAACACGATTGGCAGAGGAAGGAGAGGCTAGGGGAACACGGGGATATTCCGAAAGTGTTCTCAAATTACATTTGAGAGCCGAGACCCCGATCGCGCGCCCGCCATGGCCTCCAAGATGGATATGTCTCTGGACGACATCATCAAGCTGAACCGGAGCCAGCGCGGCGGCCGCGGCGCGGGCCGGGGACGCGGCAGGGCCGCTTGGCAGGGCGGCCGCGGCGGCGGGCCCATGCGGAACCGGCCGGCCCTCGCCCGCGGCGTCGCGGGCGGCGGCAGGAATCGGCCGGCGCCCTACAGCGGGCCGAAGCGGCTGCCCGACAAGTGGCAGCACGACCTCTTCGGCAGCGGCTTCGGGGGCGGAGCCGGCCTGGAGACCGGCGGCAGACTTCTGCTGTCCAACCTGCACTTCGGGCTGTCGGGCGCCGACGTTCAGGAAGTCTTCGCTGAATTCGGAACGCTCAGGGAGGCGGCCGTGCACTACGATCGGTGTGGGCGAAGCTTAGGGACGGCATTCCTGCACTTTGAGCGGAAGGCAGACGCCCTGGAGGCCATGAGGCAATACAACGGGGTCCCTCTGCGTGGCCGCCCTATGAACATCCAGCTCGTGACGTCACAGATCGACGCACAGCGGAGACCCACACAAAGCGGAAGCAGAGGCGGCTCGGGAGCATTTGGCAGTGGTGGCGGTGCTCCCAGAGGGACTCGCCGAGGCAGCTGGCAGCGGCGGGGAAGAGGCCGAGGCACCGGCGCCAATTCCAAACAGCAGCTCTCGGCGGAGGAGCTGGATGCACAGCTGGATGCCTACCGTGAAAGCATGGACACCAGCTAAACAGCCAGCAAATCCACGTGTGCAGCAGAACCCAGGGCGTCGGTCGCCCCCGGCATCTCCAGTGGGAGGGGGGGGCGGGCGGGCGGCTGGACTGTGCAGCCAATGACGGGATTTGGGGTTTTCTCTTTTCAAATAGGACTTAAGAACTTAGGAAAGGTTTTCCCCTTTTTTGCTTGGGTTCTCAAATTCTGAAACAGACCCGTTTTGGTTTTGTACCGAATTACTTCGGGGATGATAAATTTTACTGGTTCCTGTTGTGGGGAAGGTGGTATTCTCATCGTTACTGTAGTGAAATAAGAGCGTGCGTAGAATAAATGAGTAGATAAATTGATTGATTGATTGATTGATTGATAGATTGATAGATATAGATAGATAGATAGATAGATAGATACGTAAATAGATGGATACATAAATCGACAGATACGTAAATAGATAAATAAATAAAGTTACATTTTAACACTCGCCCACGTAGTGATGTGTTTGGCTAATTTTCTGAGACAGGGTCTCCAGAGGCCAGGCTGGCTTCGGTTCAAATTCATAGTAATCCTGGCTCACCTCCCCGAGTGCTGAAATTATACGTGTGAGCGATGGCAGATTTGATTGGAAGACAGCGATTTCATGGGAATTTTTTAATCCTTGACCTTTCTTGACCCCGAGTTGAGGGATCATAGAAACCGTGTTCGTCATGACTCTGTAAGCCTCGTGTTCATTTTCACGGAAACTGCCTTTCTTACTGTCCTCTTTCTCTGAAGTTATAAACACGATTGGCAAAGGAAGGAGAGGCTTCAGGAACACAGGAATAGTCTCTCAACCTTTTCACAGTTTATACCGAATCCACAATGGTTCCAACACTTGAGTCACGGAATGTCTACCACGGAGAGGCAGGCCCGCTCTTGTGACACGTAAATCACAAGGAGAGTTCTCCATAAGATTAGCAAAATGGTGTCAGTCAATGTGCGAGCAAGTCCTTGCTTTCCACATGACATCTTCTCTTCATCTTTCAAGCCTCAGTCAGTCACCTGGAACAAAGCTACATTCCAATCTCGTTTAGCAGGATGGTGCTGCGTAGGTGCGGTCAATCAGGCGTGGGGATGATAGGATAATGGGAGGAGGCGGATTTATCCAGACTCCCATCTGATTGGAGAGTGGAAGTTGCCAAGGGGGAGACACCGGAAGACAGAGGTGTGAGAGAAGCTTCAGGCGCCATCCAGTGCAGTGCAGCCTCAGACTGCGGCCTGGATCGCTAGGAGCTAGGAGGCCAGAGCACCCGGCAGAACTCATCCAGGTACTGGAAAGTCGTCCTCCTGTGCACACGGGTAGAGGCATCAGGAAAACTTTCTTTGCTTCTTCCCTTCAGGGAGATAGATCGAAGAGGGTCTTTCTCTGTCGTTTGGGCATTCCTGGATCTTTGAAACTTCTTAGCGCAGCAGAGATCTTTCTGGAGCGTTGGGGGTAGAACCTCCTTTTCCACACACGTGACCCAAGCACGTATCCAATCCTGCCTCACCTCCCTGAGTGCTGAATTCGGAAGCGTGAGCGGTGGAAGGTTTGCTTTGAAGACAGCGATCTCGTGGGAATCTATTAACCCTTGACATTTCTTGACCCCGAGTTGAGGGATCGTAGAACGTGTGTCTTTCGCGACTCTGTAAGCCTCGTGTTCCTCTTCACGGAAACTTCCTTTTGTTGTGTCTTCTTCCTCTGAAGTTATAAACACGATTGGCAGAGGAAGGAGAGGCTAGGGGAACACGGGGATATTCCGAAAGTGTTCTCAAATTACATTTGAGAGCCGAGACCCCGATCGCGCGCCCGCCATGGCCTCCAAGATGGATATGTCTCTGGACGACATCATCAAGCTGAACCGGAGCCAGCGCGGCGGCCGCGGCGCGGGCCGGGGACGCGGCAGGGCCGCTTGGCAGGGCGGCCGCGGCGGCGGGCCCATGCGGAACCGGCCGGCCCTCGCCCGCGGCGTCGCGGGCGGCGGCAGGAATCGGCCGGCGCCCTACAGCGGGCCGAAGCGGCTGCCCGACAAGTGGCAGCACGACCTCTTCGGCAGCGGCTTCGGGGGCGGAGCCGGCCTGGAGACCGGCGGCAGACTTCTGCTGTCCAACCTGCACTTCGGGCTGTCGGGCGCCGACGTTCAGGAAGTCTTCGCTGAATTCGGAACGCTCAGGGAGGCGGCCGTGCACTACGATCGGTGTGGGCGAAGCTTAGGGACGGCATTCCTGCACTTTGAGCGGAAGGCAGACGCCCTGGAGGCCATGAGGCAATACAACGGGGTCCCTCTGCGTGGCCGCCCTATGAACATCCAGCTCGTGACGTCACAGATCGACGCACAGCGGAGACCCACACAAAGCGGAAGCAGAGGCGGCTCGGGAGCATTTGGCAGTGGTGGCGGTGCTCCCAGAGGGACTCGCCGAGGCAGCTGGCAGCGGCGGGGAAGAGGCCGAGGCACCGGCGCCAATTCCAAACAGCAGCTCTCGGCGGAGGAGCTGGATGCACAGCTGGATGCCTACCGTGAAAGCATGGACACCAGCTAAACAGCCAGCAAATCCACGTGTGCAGCAGAACCCAGGCGTCGGTCGCCCCCGGCATCTCCAGTGGGAGGGGGGGGGCGGGCGGGCGGCTGGACTGTGCAGCCAATGACGGGATTTGGGGTTTTCTCTTTTCAAATAGGACTTAAGAACTTAGGAAAGGTTTTCCCCTTTTTTGCTTGGGTTCTCAAATTCTGAAACAGACCCGTTTTGGTTTTGTACCGAATTACTTCGGGGATGATAAATTTTACTGGTTCCTGTTGTGGGGAAGGTGGTATTCTCATCGTTACTGTAGTGAAATAAGAGCGTGCGTAGAATAAATGAGTAGATAAATTGATTGATTGATTGATTGATTGATAGATTGATAGATAGATAGATAGATAGATAGATAGATAGATACGTAAATAGATGGATACATAAATCGACAGATACGTAAATAGATAAATAAATAAAGTTACATTTTAACACTCGCCCACGTAGTGATGTGTTTGGCTAATTTTCTGAGACAGGGTCTCCAGAGGCCAGGCTGGCTTCGGTTCAAATTCATAGTAATCCTGGCTCACCTCCCCGAGTGCTGAAATTATACGTGTGAGCGATGGCAGATTTGATTGGAAGACAGCGATTTCATGGGAATTTTTTAATCCTTGACCTTTCTTGACCCCGAGTTGAGGGATCATAGAAACCGTGTTCGTCATGACTCTGTAAGCCTCGTGTTCATTTTCACGGAAACTGCCTTTCTTACTGTCCTCTTTCTCTGAAGTTATAAACACGATTGGCAAAGGAAGGAGAGGCTTCAGGAACACAGGAATAGTCTCTCAACCTTTTCACAGTTTATACCGAATCCACAATGGTTCCAACACTTGAGTCACGGAATGTCTACCACGGAGAGGCAGGCCCGCTCTTGTGACACGTAAATCACAAGGAGAGTTCTCCATAAGATTAGCAAAATGGTGTCAGTCAATGTGCGAGCAAGTCCTTGCTTTCCACATGACATCTTCTCTTCATCTTTCAAGCCTCAGTCAGTCACCTGGAACAAAGCTACATTCCAATCTCGTTTAGCAGGATGGTGCTGCGTAGGTGCGGTCAATCAGGCGTGGGGATGATAGGATAATGGGAGGAGGCGGATTTATCCAGACTCCCATCTGATTGGAGAGTGGAAGTTGCCAAGGGGGAGACACCGGAAGACAGAGGTGTGAGAGAAGCTTCAGGCGCCATCCAGTGCAGTGCAGCCTCAGACTGCGGCCTGGATCGCTAGGAGCTAGGAGGCCAGAGCACCCGGCAGAACTCATCCAGGTACTGGAAAGTCGTCCTCCTGTGCACACGGGTAGAGGCATCAGGAAAACTTTCTTTGCTTCTTCCCTTCAGGGAGATAGATCGAAGAGGGTCTTTCTCTGTCGTTTGGGCATTCCTGGATCTTTGAAACTTCTTAGCGCAGCAGAGATCTTTCTGGAGCGTTGGGGGTAGAACCTCCTTTTCCACACACGTGACCCAAGCACGTATCCAATCCTGCCTCACCTCCCTGAGTGCTGAATTCGGAAGCGTGAGCGGTGGAAGGTTTGCTTTGAAGACAGCGATCTCGTGGGAATCTATTAACCCTTGACATTTCTTGACCCCGAGTTGAGGGATCGTAGAACGTGTGTCTTTCGCGACTCTGTAAGCCTCGTGTTCCTCTTCACGGAAACTTCCTTTTGTTGTGTCTTCTTCCTCTGAAGTTATAAACACGATTGGCAGAGGAAGGAGAGGCTAGGGGAACACGGGGATATTCCGAAAGTGTTCTCAAATTACATTTGAGAGCCGAGACCCCGATCGCGCGCCCGCCATGGCCTCCAAGATGGATATGTCTCTGGACGACATCATCAAGCTGAACCGGAGCCAGCGCGGCGGCCGCGGCGCGGGCCGGGGACGCGGCAGGGCCGCTTGGCAGGGCGGCCGCGGCGGCGGGCCCATGCGGAACCGGCCGGCCCTCGCCCGCGGCGTCGCGGGCGGCGGCAGGAATCGGCCGGCGCCCTACAGCGGGCCGAAGCGGCTGCCCGACAAGTGGCAGCACGACCTCTTCGGCAGCGGCTTCGGGGGCGGAGCCGGCCTGGAGACCGGCGGCAGACTTCTGCTGTCCAACCTGCACTTCGGGCTGTCGGGCGCCGACGTTCAGGAAGTCTTCGCTGAATTCGGAACGCTCAGGGAGGCGGCCGTGCACTACGATCGGTGTGGGCGAAGCTTAGGGACGGCATTCCTGCACTTTGAGCGGAAGGCAGACGCCCTGGAGGCCATGAGGCAATACAACGGGGTCCCTCTGCGTGGCCGCCCTATGAACATCCAGCTCGTGACGTCACAGATCGACGCACAGCGGAGACCCACACAAAGCGGAAGCAGAGGCGGCTCGGGAGCATTTGGCAGTGGTGGCGGTGCTCCCAGAGGGACTCGCCGAGGCAGCTGGCAGCGGCGGGGAAGAGGCCGAGGCACCGGCGCCAATTCCAAACAGCAGCTCTCGGCGGAGGAGCTGGATGCACAGCTGGATGCCTACCGTGAAAGCATGGACACCAGCTAAACAGCCAGCAAATCCACGTGTGCAGCAGAACCCAGGCGTCGGTCGCCCCCGGCATCTCCAGTGGGAGGGGGGGGCGGGCGGGCGGCTGGACTGTGCAGCCAATGACGGGATTTGGGGTTTTCTCTTTTCAAATAGGACTTAAGAACTTAGGAAAGGTTTTCCCCTTTTTTGCTTGGGTTCTCAAATTCTGAAACAGACCCGTTTTGGTTTTGTACCGAATTACTTCGGGGATGATAAATTTTACTGGTTCCTGTTGTGGGGAAGGTGGTATTCTCATCGTTACTGTAGTGAAATAAGAGCGTGCGTAGAATAAATGAGTAGATAAATTGATTGATTGATTGATTGATTGATAGATTGATAGATAGATAGATAGATAGATAGATAGATAGATACGTAAATAGATGGATACATAAATCGACAGATACGTAAATAGATAAATAAATAAAGTTACATTTTAACACTCGCCCACGTAGTGATGTGTTTGGCTAATTTTCTGAGACAGGGTCTCCAGAGGCCAGGCTGGCTTCGGTTCAAATTCATAGTAATCCTGGCTCACCTCCCCGAGTGCTGAAATTATACGTGTGAGCGATGGCAGATTTGATTGGAAGACAGCGATTTCATGGGAATTTTTTAATCCTTGACCTTTCTTGACCCCGAGTTGAGGGATCATAGAAACCGTGTTCGTCATGACTCTGTAAGCCTCGTGTTCATTTTCACGGAAACTGCCTTTCTTACTGTCCTCTTTCTCTGAAGTTATAAACACGATTGGCAAAGGAAGGAGAGGCTTCAGGAACACAGGAATAGTCTCTCAACCTTTTCACAGTTTATACCGAATCCACAATGGTTCCAACACTTGAGTCACGGAATGTCTACCACGGAGAGGCAGGCCCGCTCTTGTGACACGTAAATCACAAGGAGAGTTCTCCATAAGATTAGCAAAATGGTGTCAGTCAATGTGCGAGCAAGTCCTTGCTTTCCACATGACATCTTCTCTTCATCTTTCAAGCCTCAGTCAGTCACCTGGAACAAAGCTACATTCCAATCTCGTTTAGCAGGATGGTGCTGCGTAGGTGCGGTCAATCAGGCGTGGGGATGATAGGATAATGGGAGGAGGCGGATTTATCCAGACTCCCATCTGATTGGAGAGTGGAAGTTGCCAAGGGGGAGACACCGGAAGACAGAGGTGTGAGAGAAGCTTCAGGCGCCATCCAGTGCAGTGCAGCCTCAGACTGCGGCCTGGATCGCTAGGAGCTAGGAGGCCAGAGCACCCGGCAGAACTCATCCAGGTACTGGAAAGTCGTCCTCCTGTGCACACGGGTAGAGGCATCAGGAAAACTTTCTTTGCTTCTTCCCTTCAGGGAGATAGATCGAAGAGGGTCTTTCTCTGTCGTTTGGGCATTCCTGGATCTTTGAAACTTCTTAGCGCAGCAGAGATCTTTCTGGAGCGTTGGGGGTAGAACCTCCTTTTCCACACACGTGACCCAAGCACGTATCCAATCCTGCCTCACCTCCCTGAGTGCTGAATTCGGAAGCGTGAGCGGTGGAAGGTTTGCTTTGAAGACAGCGATCTCGTGGGAATCTATTAACCCTTGACATTTCTTGACCCCGAGTTGAGGGATCGTAGAACGTGTGTCTTTCGCGACTCTGTAAGCCTCGTGTTCCTCTTCACGGAAACTTCCTTTTGTTGTGTCTTCTTCCTCTGAAGTTATAAACACGATTGGCAGAGGAAGGAGAGGCTAGGGGAACACGGGGATATTCCGAAAGTGTTCTCAAATTACATTTGAGAGCCGAGACCCCGATCGCGCGCCCGCCATGGCCTCCAAGATGGATATGTCTCTGGACGACATCATCAAGCTGAACCGGAGCCAGCGCGGCGGCCGCGGCGCGGGCCGGGGACGCGGCAGGGCCGCTTGGCAGGGCGGCCGCGGCGGCGGGCCCATGCGGAACCGGCCGGCCCTCGCCCGCGGCGTCGCGGGCGGCGGCAGGAATCGGCCGGCGCCCTACAGCGGGCCGAAGCGGCTGCCCGACAAGTGGCAGCACGACCTCTTCGGCAGCGGCTTCGGGGGCGGAGCCGGCCTGGAGACCGGCGGCAGACTTCTGCTGTCCAACCTGCACTTCGGGCTGTCGGGCGCCGACGTTCAGGAAGTCTTCGCTGAATTCGGAACGCTCAGGGAGGCGGCCGTGCACTACGATCGGTGTGGGCGAAGCTTAGGGACGGCATTCCTGCACTTTGAGCGGAAGGCAGACGCCCTGGAGGCCATGAGGCAATACAACGGGGTCCCTCTGCGTGGCCGCCCTATGAACATCCAGCTCGTGACGTCACAGATCGACGCACAGCGGAGACCCACACAAAGCGGAAGCAGAGGCGGCTCGGGAGCATTTGGCAGTGGTGGCGGTGCTCCCAGAGGGACTCGCCGAGGCAGCTGGCAGCGGCGGGGAAGAGGCCGAGGCACCGGCGCCAATTCCAAACAGCAGCTCTCGGCGGAGGAGCTGGATGCACAGCTGGATGCCTACCGTGAAAGCATGGACACCAGCTAAACAGCCAGCAAATCCACGTGTGCAGCAGAACCCAGGCGTCGGTCGCCCCCGGCATCTCCAGTGGGAGGGGGGGGGCGGGCGGGCGGCTGGACTGTGCAGCCAATGACGGGATTTGGGGTTTTCTCTTTTCAAATAGGACTTAAGAACTTAGGAAAGGTTTTCCCCTTTTTTGCTTGGGTTCTCAAATTCTGAAACAGACCCGTTTTGGTTTTGTACCGAATTACTTCGGGGATGATAAATTTTACTGGTTCCTGTTGTGGGGAAGGTGGTATTCTCATCGTTACTGTAGTGAAATAAGAGCGTGCGTAGAATAAATGAGTAGATAAATTGATTGATTGATTGATTGATTGATAGATTGATAGATAGATAGATAGATAGATAGATAGATAGATAGATACGTAAATAGATGGATACATAAATCGACAGATACGTAAATAGATAAATAAATAAAGTTACATTTTAACACTCGCCCACGTAGTGATGTGTTTGGCTAATTTTCTGAGACAGGGTCTCCAGAGGCCAGGCTGGCTTCGGTTCAAATTCATAGTAATCCTGGCTCACCTCCCCGAGTGCTGAAATTATACGTGTGAGCGATGGCAGATTTGATTGGAAGACAGCGATTTCATGGGAATTTTTTAATCCTTGACCTTTCTTGACCCCGAGTTGAGGGATCATAGAAACCGTGTTCGTCATGACTCTGTAAGCCTCGTGTTCATTTTCACGGAAACTGCCTTTCTTACTGTCCTCTTTCTCTGAAGTTATAAACACGATTGGCAAAGGAAGGAGAGGCTTCAGGAACACAGGAATAGTCTCTCAACCTTTTCACAGTTTATACCGAATCCACAATGGTTCCAACACTTGAGTCACGGAATGTCTACCACGGAGAGGCAGGCCCGCTCTTGTGACACGTAAATCACAAGGAGAGTTCTCCATAAGATTAGCAAAATGGTGTCAGTCAATGTGCGAGCAAGTCCTTGCTTTCCACATGACATCTTCTCTTCATCTTTCAAGCCTCAGTCAGTCACCTGGAACAAAGCTACATTCCAATCTCGTTTAGCAGGATGGTGCTGCGTAGGTGCGGTCAATCAGGCGTGGGGATGATAGGATAATGGGAGGAGGCGGATTTATCCAGACTCCCATCTGATTGGAGAGTGGAAGTTGCCAAGGGGGAGACACCGGAAGACAGAGGTGTGAGAGAAGCTTCAGGCGCCATCCAGTGCAGTGCAGCCTCAGACTGCGGCCTGGATCGCTAGGAGCTAGGAGGCCAGAGCACCCGGCAGAACTCATCCAGGTACTGGAAAGTCGTCCTCCTGTGCACACGGGTAGAGGCATCAGGAAAACTTTCTTTGCTTCTTCCCTTCAGGGAGATAGATCGAAGAGGGTCTTTCTCTGTCGTTTGGGCATTCCTGGATCTTTGAAACTTCTTAGCGCAGCAGAGATCTTTCTGGAGCGTTGGGGGTAGAACCTCCTTTTCCACACACGTGACCCAAGCACGTATCCAATCCTGCCTCACCTCCCTGAGTGCTGAATTCGGAAGCGTGAGCGGTGGAAGGTTTGCTTTGAAGACAGCGATCTCGTGGGAATCTATTAACCCTTGACATTTCTTGACCCCGAGTTGAGGGATCGTAGAACGTGTGTCTTTCGCGACTCTGTAAGCCTCGTGTTCCTCTTCACGGAAACTTCCTTTTGTTGTGTCTTCTTCCTCTGAAGTTATAAACACGATTGGCAGAGGAAGGAGAGGCTAGGGGAACACGGGGATATTCCGAAAGTGTTCTCAAATTACATTTGAGAGCCGAGACCCCGATCGCGCGCCCGCCATGGCCTCCAAGATGGATATGTCTCTGGACGACATCATCAAGCTGAACCGGAGCCAGCGCGGCGGCCGCGGCGCGGGCCGGGGACGCGGCAGGGCCGCTTGGCAGGGCGGCCGCGGCGGCGGGCCCATGCGGAACCGGCCGGCCCTCGCCCGCGGCGTCGCGGGCGGCGGCAGGAATCGGCCGGCGCCCTACAGCGGGCCGAAGCGGCTGCCCGACAAGTGGCAGCACGACCTCTTCGGCAGCGGCTTCGGGGGCGGAGCCGGCCTGGAGACCGGCGGCAGACTTCTGCTGTCCAACCTGCACTTCGGGCTGTCGGGCGCCGACGTTCAGGAAGTCTTCGCTGAATTCGGAACGCTCAGGGAGGCGGCCGTGCACTACGATCGGTGTGGGCGAAGCTTAGGGACGGCATTCCTGCACTTTGAGCGGAAGGCAGACGCCCTGGAGGCCATGAGGCAATACAACGGGGTCCCTCTGCGTGGCCGCCCTATGAACATCCAGCTCGTGACGTCACAGATCGACGCACAGCGGAGACCCACACAAAGCGGAAGCAGAGGCGGCTCGGGAGCATTTGGCAGTGGTGGCGGTGCTCCCAGAGGGACTCGCCGAGGCAGCTGGCAGCGGCGGGGAAGAGGCCGAGGCACCGGCGCCAATTCCAAACAGCAGCTCTCGGCGGAGGAGCTGGATGCACAGCTGGATGCCTACCGTGAAAGCATGGACACCAGCTAAACAGCCAGCAAATCCACGTGTGCAGCAGAACCCAGGCGTCGGTCGCCCCCGGCATCTCCAGTGGGAGGGGGGGGCGGGCGGGCGGCTGGACTGTGCAGCCAATGACGGGATTTGGGGTTTTCTCTTTTCAAATAGGACTTAAGAACTTAGGAAAGGTTTTCCCCTTTTTTGCTTGGGTTCTCAAATTCTGAAACAGACCCGTTTTGGTTTTGTACCGAATTACTTCGGGGATGATAAATTTTACTGGTTCCTGTTGTGGGGAAGGTGGTATTCTCATCGTTACTGTAGTGAAATAAGAGCGTGCGTAGAATAAATGAGTAGATAAATTGATTGATTGATTGATTGATAGATTGATAGATAGATAGATAGATAGATAGATAGATAGATACGTAAATAGATGGATACATAAATCGACAGATACGTAAATAGATAAATAAATAAAGTTACATTTTAACACTCGCCCACGTAGTGATGTGTTTGGCTAATTTTCTGAGACAGGGTCTCCAGAGGCCAGGCTGGCTTCGGTTCAAATTCATAGTAATCCTGGCTCACCTCCCCGAGTGCTGAAATTATACGTGTGAGCGATGGCAGATTTGATTGGAAGACAGCGATTTCATGGGAATTTTTTAATCCTTGACCTTTCTTGACCCCGAGTTGAGGGATCATAGAAACCGTGTTCGTCATGACTCTGTAAGCCTCGTGTTCATTTTCACGGAAACTGCCTTTCTTACTGTCCTCTTTCTCTGAAGTTATAAACACGATTGGCAAAGGAAGGAGAGGCTTCAGGAACACAGGAATAGTCTCTCAACCTTTTCACAGTTTATACCGAATCCACAATGGTTCCAACACTTGAGTCACGGAATGTCTACCACGGAGAGGCAGGCCCGCTCTTGTGACACGTAAATCACAAGGAGAGTTCTCCATAAGATTAGCAAAATGGTGTCAGTCAATGTGCGAGCAAGTCCTTGCTTTCCACATGACATCTTCTCTTCATCTTTCAAGCCTCAGTCAGTCACCTGGAACAAAGCTACATTCCAATCTCGTTTAGCAGGATGGTGCTGCGTAGGTGCGGTCAATCAGGCGTGGGGATGATAGGATAATGGGAGGAGGCGGATTTATCCAGACTCCCATCTGATTGGAGAGTGGAAGTTGCCAAGGGGGAGACACCGGAAGACAGAGGTGTGAGAGAAGCTTCAGGCGCCATCCAGTGCAGTGCAGCCTCAGACTGCGGCCTGGATCGCTAGGAGCTAGGAGGCCAGAGCACCCGGCAGAACTCATCCAGGTACTGGAAAGTCGTCCTCCTGTGCACACGGGTAGAGGCATCAGGAAAACTTTCTTTGCTTCTTCCCTTCAGGGAGATAGATCGAAGAGGGTCTTTCTCTGTCGTTTGGGCATTCCTGGATCTTTGAAACTTCTTAGCGCAGCAGAGATCTTTCTGGAGCGTTGGGGGTAGAACCTCCTTTTCCACACACGTGACCCAAGCACGTATCCAATCCTGCCTCACCTCCCTGAGTGCTGAATTCGGAAGCGTGAGCGGTGGAAGGTTTGCTTTGAAGACAGCGATCTCGTGGGAATCTATTAACCCTTGACATTTCTTGACCCCGAGTTGAGGGATCGTAGAACGTGTGTCTTTCGCGACTCTGTAAGCCTCGTGTTCCTCTTCACGGAAACTTCCTTTTGTTGTGTCTTCTTCCTCTGAAGTTATAAACACGATTGGCAGAGGAAGGAGAGGCTAGGGGAACACGGGGATATTCCGAAAGTGTTCTCAAATTACATTTGAGAGCCGAGACCCCGATCGCGCGCCCGCCATGGCCTCCAAGATGGATATGTCTCTGGACGACATCATCAAGCTGAACCGGAGCCAGCGCGGCGGCCGCGGCGCGGGCCGGGGACGCGGCAGGGCCGCTTGGCAGGGCGGCCGCGGCGGCGGGCCCATGCGGAACCGGCCGGCCCTCGCCCGCGGCGTCGCGGGCGGCGGCAGGAATCGGCCGGCGCCCTACAGCGGGCCGAAGCGGCTGCCCGACAAGTGGCAGCACGACCTCTTCGGCAGCGGCTTCGGGGGCGGAGCCGGCCTGGAGACCGGCGGCAGACTTCTGCTGTCCAACCTGCACTTCGGGCTGTCGGGCGCCGACGTTCAGGAAGTCTTCGCTGAATTCGGAACGCTCAGGGAGGCGGCCGTGCACTACGATCGGTGTGGGCGAAGCTTAGGGACGGCATTCCTGCACTTTGAGCGGAAGGCAGACGCCCTGGAGGCCATGAGGCAATACAACGGGGTCCCTCTGCGTGGCCGCCCTATGAACATCCAGCTCGTGACGTCACAGATCGACGCACAGCGGAGACCCACACAAAGCGGAAGCAGAGGCGGCTCGGGAGCATTTGGCAGTGGTGGCGGTGCTCCCAGAGGGACTCGCCGAGGCAGCTGGCAGCGGCGGGGAAGAGGCCGAGGCACCGGCGCCAATTCCAAACAGCAGCTCTCGGCGGAGGAGCTGGATGCACAGCTGGATGCCTACCGTGAAAGCATGGACACCAGCTAAACAGCCAGCAAATCCACGTGTGCAGCAGAACCCAGGCGTCGGTCGCCCCCGGCATCTCCAGTGGGAGGGGGGGGCGGGCGGGCGGCTGGACTGTGCAGCCAATGACGGGATTTGGGGTTTTCTCTTTTCAAATAGGACTTAAGAACTTAGGAAAGGTTTTCCCCTTTTTTGCTTGGGTTCTCAAATTCTGAAACAGACCCGTTTTGGTTTTGTACCGAATTACTTCGGGGATGATAAATTTTACTGGTTCCTGTTGTGGGGAAGGTGGTATTCTCATCGTTACTGTAGTGAAATAAGAGCGTGCGTAGAATAAATGAGTAGATAAATTGATTGATTGATTGATTGATAGATTGATAGATAGATAGATAGATAGATAGATAGATAGATAGATACGTAAATAGATGGATACATAAATCGACAGATACGTAAATAGATAAATAAATAAAGTTACATTTTAACACTCGCCCACGTAGTGATGTGTTTGGCTAATTTTCTGAGACAGGGTCTCCAGAGGCCAGGCTGGCTTCGGTTCAAATTCATAGTAATCCTGGCTCACCTCCCCGAGTGCTGAAATTATACGTGTGAGCGATGGCAGATTTGATTGGAAGACAGCGATTTCATGGGAATTTTTTAATCCTTGACCTTTCTTGACCCCGAGTTGAGGGATCATAGAAACCGTGTTCGTCATGACTCTGTAAGCCTCGTGTTCATTTTCACGGAAACTGCCTTTCTTACTGTCCTCTTTCTCTGAAGTTATAAACACGATTGGCAAAGGAAGGAGAGGCTTCAGGAACACAGGAATAGTCTCTCAACCTTTTCACAGTTTATACCGAATCCACAATGGTTCCAACACTTGAGTCACGGAATGTCTACCACGGAGAGGCAGGCCCGCTCTTGTGACACGTAAATCACAAGGAGAGTTCTCCATAAGATTAGCAAAATGGTGTCAGTCAATGTGCGAGCAAGTCCTTGCTTTCCACATGACATCTTCTCTTCATCTTTCAAGCCTCAGTCAGTCACCTGGAACAAAGCTACATTCCAATCTCGTTTAGCAGGATGGTGCTGCGTAGGTGCGGTCAATCAGGCGTGGGGATGATAGGATAATGGGAGGAGGCGGATTTATCCAGACTCCCATCTGATTGGAGAGTGGAAGTTGCCAAGGGGGAGACACCGGAAGACAGAGGTGTGAGAGAAGCTTCAGGCGCCATCCAGTGCAGTGCAGCCTCAGACTGCGGCCTGGATCGCTAGGAGCTAGGAGGCCAGAGCACCCGGCAGAACTCATCCAGGTACTGGAAAGTCGTCCTCCTGTGCACACGGGTAGAGGCATCAGGAAAACTTTCTTTGCTTCTTCCCTTCAGGGAGATAGATCGAAGAGGGTCTTTCTCTGTCGTTTGGGCATTCCTGGATCTTTGAAACTTCTTAGCGCAGCAGAGATCTTTCTGGAGCGTTGGGGGTAGAACCTCCTTTTCCACACACGTGACCCAAGCACGTATCCAATCCTGCCTCACCTCCCTGAGTGCTGAATTCGGAAGCGTGAGCGGTGGAAGGTTTGCTTTGAAGACAGCGATCTCGTGGGAATCTATTAACCCTTGACATTTCTTGACCCCGAGTTGAGGGATCGTAGAACGTGTGTCTTTCGCGACTCTGTAAGCCTCGTGTTCCTCTTCACGGAAACTTCCTTTTGTTGTGTCTTCTTCCTCTGAAGTTATAAACACGATTGGCAGAGGAAGGAGAGGCTAGGGGAACACGGGGATATTCCGAAAGTGTTCTCAAATTACATTTGAGAGCCGAGACCCCGATCGCGCGCCCGCCATGGCCTCCAAGATGGATATGTCTCTGGACGACATCATCAAGCTGAACCGGAGCCAGCGCGGCGGCCGCGGCGCGGGCCGGGGACGCGGCAGGGCCGCTTGGCAGGGCGGCCGCGGCGGCGGGCCCATGCGGAACCGGCCGGCCCTCGCCCGCGGCGTCGCGGGCGGCGGCAGGAATCGGCCGGCGCCCTACAGCGGGCCGAAGCGGCTGCCCGACAAGTGGCAGCACGACCTCTTCGGCAGCGGCTTCGGGGGCGGAGCCGGCCTGGAGACCGGCGGCAGACTTCTGCTGTCCAACCTGCACTTCGGGCTGTCGGGCGCCGACGTTCAGGAAGTCTTCGCTGAATTCGGAACGCTCAGGGAGGCGGCCGTGCACTACGATCGGTGTGGGCGAAGCTTAGGGACGGCATTCCTGCACTTTGAGCGGAAGGCAGACGCCCTGGAGGCCATGAGGCAATACAACGGGGTCCCTCTGCGTGGCCGCCCTATGAACATCCAGCTCGTGACGTCACAGATCGACGCACAGCGGAGACCCACACAAAGCGGAAGCAGAGGCGGCTCGGGAGCATTTGGCAGTGGTGGCGGTGCTCCCAGAGGGACTCGCCGAGGCAGCTGGCAGCGGCGGGGAAGAGGCCGAGGCACCGGCGCCAATTCCAAACAGCAGCTCTCGGCGGAGGAGCTGGATGCACAGCTGGATGCCTACCGTGAAAGCATGGACACCAGCTAAACAGCCAGCAAATCCACGTGTGCAGCAGAACCCAGGCGTCGGTCGCCCCCGGCATCTCCAGTGGGAGGGGGGGGCGGGCGGGCGGCTGGACTGTGCAGCCAATGACGGGATTTGGGGTTTTCTCTTTTCAAATAGGACTTAAGAACTTAGGAAAGGTTTTCCCCTTTTTTGCTTGGGTTCTCAAATTCTGAAACAGACCCGTTTTGGTTTTGTACCGAATTACTTCGGGGATGATAAATTTTACTGGTTCCTGTTGTGGGGAAGGTGGTATTCTCATCGTTACTGTAGTGAAATAAGAGCGTGCGTAGAATAAATGAGTAGATAAATTGATTGATTGATTGATTGATAGATTGATAGATAGATAGATAGATAGATAGATAGATAGATACGTAAATAGATGGATACATAAATCGACAGATACGTAAATAGATAAATAAATAAAGTTACATTTTAACACTCGCCCACGTAGTGATGTGTTTGGCTAATTTTCTGAGACAGGGTCTCCAGAGGCCAGGCTGGCTTCGGTTCAAATTCATAGTAATCCTGGCTCACCTCCCCGAGTGCTGAAATTATACGTGTGAGCGATGGCAGATTTGATTGGAAGACAGCGATTTCATGGGAATTTTTTAATCCTTGACCTTTCTTGACCCCGAGTTGAGGGATCATAGAAACCGTGTTCGTCATGACTCTGTAAGCCTCGTGTTCATTTTCACGGAAACTGCCTTTCTTACTGTCCTCTTTCTCTGAAGTTATAAACACGATTGGCAAAGGAAGGAGAGGCTTCAGGAACACAGGAATAGTCTCTCAACCTTTTCACAGTTTATACCGAATCCACAATGGTTCCAACACTTGAGTCACGGAATGTCTACCACGGAGAGGCAGGCCCGCTCTTGTGACACGTAAATCACAAGGAGAGTTCTCCATAAGATTAGCAAAATGGTGTCAGTCAATGTGCGAGCAAGTCCTTGCTTTCCACATGACATCTTCTCTTCATCTTTCAAGCCTCAGTCAGTCACCTGGAACAAAGCTACATTCCAATCTCGTTTAGCAGGATGGTGCTGCGTAGGTGCGGTCAATCAGGCGTGGGGATGATAGGATAATGGGAGGAGGCGGATTTATCCAGACTCCCATCTGATTGGAGAGTGGAAGTTGCCAAGGGGGAGACACCGGAAGACAGAGGTGTGAGAGAAGCTTCAGGCGCCATCCAGTGCAGTGCAGCCTCAGACTGCGGCCTGGATCGCTAGGAGCTAGGAGGCCAGAGCACCCGGCAGAACTCATCCAGGTACTGGAAAGTCGTCCTCCTGTGCACACGGGTAGAGGCATCAGGAAAACTTTCTTTGCTTCTTCCCTTCAGGGAGATAGATCGAAGAGGGTCTTTCTCTGTCGTTTGGGCATTCCTGGATCTTTGAAACTTCTTAGCGCAGCAGAGATCTTTCTGGAGCGTTGGGGGTAGAACCTCCTTTTCCACACACGTGACCCAAGCACGTATCCAATCCTGCCTCACCTCCCTGAGTGCTGAATTCGGAAGCGTGAGCGGTGGAAGGTTTGCTTTGAAGACAGCGATCTCGTGGGAATCTATTAACCCTTGACATTTCTTGACCCCGAGTTGAGGGATCGTAGAACGTGTGTCTTTCGCGACTCTGTAAGCCTCGTGTTCCTCTTCACGGAAACTTCCTTTTGTTGTGTCTTCTTCCTCTGAAGTTATAAACACGATTGGCAGAGGAAGGAGAGGCTAGGGGAACACGGGGATATTCCGAAAGTGTTCTCAAATTACATTTGAGAGCCGAGACCCCGATCGCGCGCCCGCCATGGCCTCCAAGATGGATATGTCTCTGGACGACATCATCAAGCTGAACCGGAGCCAGCGCGGCGGCCGCGGCGCGGGCCGGGGACGCGGCAGGGCCGCTTGGCAGGGCGGCCGCGGCGGCGGGCCCATGCGGAACCGGCCGGCCCTCGCCCGCGGCGTCGCGGGCGGCGGCAGGAATCGGCCGGCGCCCTACAGCGGGCCGAAGCGGCTGCCCGACAAGTGGCAGCACGACCTCTTCGGCAGCGGCTTCGGGGGCGGAGCCGGCCTGGAGACCGGCGGCAGACTTCTGCTGTCCAACCTGCACTTCGGGCTGTCGGGCGCCGACGTTCAGGAAGTCTTCGCTGAATTCGGAACGCTCAGGGAGGCGGCCGTGCACTACGATCGGTGTGGGCGAAGCTTAGGGACGGCATTCCTGCACTTTGAGCGGAAGGCAGACGCCCTGGAGGCCATGAGGCAATACAACGGGGTCCCTCTGCGTGGCCGCCCTATGAACATCCAGCTCGTGACGTCACAGATCGACGCACAGCGGAGACCCACACAAAGCGGAAGCAGAGGCGGCTCGGGAGCATTTGGCAGTGGTGGCGGTGCTCCCAGAGGGACTCGCCGAGGCAGCTGGCAGCGGCGGGGAAGAGGCCGAGGCACCGGCGCCAATTCCAAACAGCAGCTCTCGGCGGAGGAGCTGGATGCACAGCTGGATGCCTACCGTGAAAGCATGGACACCAGCTAAACAGCCAGCAAATCCACGTGTGCAGCAGAACCCAGGCGTCGGTCGCCCCCGGCATCTCCAGTGGGAGGGGGGGGGCGGGCGGGCGGCTGGACTGTGCAGCCAATGACGGGATTTGGGGTTTTCTCTTTTCAAATAGGACTTAAGAACTTAGGAAAGGTTTTCCCCTTTTTTGCTTGGGTTCTCAAATTCTGAAACAGACCCGTTTTGGTTTTGTACCGAATTACTTCGGGGATGATAAATTTTACTGGTTCCTGTTGTGGGGAAGGTGGTATTCTCATCGTTACTGTAGTGAAATAAGAGCGTGCGTAGAATAAATGAGTAGATAAATTGATTGATTGATTGATTGATTGATAGATAGATAGATAGATAGATAGATAGATAGATAGATACGTAAATAGATGGATACATAAATCGACAGATACGTAAATAGATAAATAAATAAAGTTACATTTTAACACTCGCCCACGTAGTGATGTGTTTGGCTAATTTTCTGAGACAGGGTCTCCAGAGGCCAGGCTGGCTTCGGTTCAAATTCATAGTAATCCTGGCTCACCTCCCCGAGTGCTGAAATTATACGTGTGAGCGATGGCAGATTTGATTGGAAGACAGCGATTTCATGGGAATTTTTTAATCCTTGACCTTTCTTGACCCCGAGTTGAGGGATCATAGAAACCGTGTTCGTCATGACTCTGTAAGCCTCGTGTTCATTTTCACGGAAACTGCCTTTCTTACTGTCCTCTTTCTCTGAAGTTATAAACACGATTGGCAAAGGAAGGAGAGGCTTCAGGAACACAGGAATAGTCTCTCAACCTTTTCACAGTTTATACCGAATCCACAATGGTTCCAACACTTGAGTCACGGAATGTCTACCACGGAGAGGCAGGCCCGCTCTTGTGACACGTAAATCACAAGGAGAGTTCTCCATAAGATTAGCAAAATGGTGTCAGTCAATGTGCGAGCAAGTCCTTGCTTTCCACATGACATCTTCTCTTCATCTTTCAAGCCTCAGTCAGTCACCTGGAACAAAGCTACATTCCAATCTCGTTTAGCAGGATGGTGCTGCGTAGGTGCGGTCAATCAGGCGTGGGGATGATAGGATAATGGGAGGAGGCGGATTTATCCAGACTCCCATCTGATTGGAGAGTGGAAGTTGCCAAGGGGGAGACACCGGAAGACAGAGGTGTGAGAGAAGCTTCAGGCGCCATCCAGTGCAGTGCAGCCTCAGACTGCGGCCTGGATCGCTAGGAGCTAGGAGGCCAGAGCACCCGGCAGAACTCATCCAGGTACTGGAAAGTCGTCCTCCTGTGCACACGGGTAGAGGCATCAGGAAAACTTTCTTTGCTTCTTCCCTTCAGGGAGATAGATCGAAGAGGGTCTTTCTCTGTCGTTTGGGCATTCCTGGATCTTTGAAACTTCTTAGCGCAGCAGAGATCTTTCTGGAGCGTTGGGGGTAGAACCTCCTTTTCCACACACGTGACCCAAGCACGTATCCAATCCTGCCTCACCTCCCTGAGTGCTGAATTCGGAAGCGTGAGCGGTGGAAGGTTTGCTTTGAAGACAGCGATCTCGTGGGAATCTATTAACCCTTGACATTTCTTGACCCCGAGTTGAGGGATCGTAGAACGTGTGTCTTTCGCGACTCTGTAAGCCTCGTGTTCCTCTTCACGGAAACTTCCTTTTGTTGTGTCTTCTTCCCTCGGGGACATGGTGCAGACTGAGGTGCGGAGATTTCGGCACAACGGAGGAATAGCGCACCCTGTCGGCGCTGGTGCGGGAAGGCAACGCAGCGCGCAAAAAAAAACGCCTCCAAAGGCGCCAGGGCGCCCAAGAAGCACCCCGACTTCCCCAGAAAGGCCCCCTGACCCGCCTACCTGCGCTGTCTACAGGGAGCAGAGGGCCCAGTACTCTCGGCTGTACCCTGACCTCAGACAACCCTCAGCTCAGCAGACGGCTGAGCGAGAAGTACAAAGCAGCTCCCGGAGCACTGAGGCAGCAGTACTTTGCGCCGCCCTTCCTCGAGTAGAAAGAGCTCTACGAGGAGAAAAATGGCTCATTCAAGGAAGACCCCCGACCCGGCCCGGCATTCCAAGACTCCCTGGTGCCCGCCGCGTCGCCCAGCCCAAGGCTCCCAGGAGCCGCCCCCGGGAAGGTGACAGCCCTCCAGCCCCCGCCAGACCAGCCTCCTCGGGACAACCCCTCCAGCGCCACGGGGGAACGCTGCGGCTTGCGGGGAGAACCAGAAACCTCCCCCAGGAATGGATACACAAGTTTCACAGAGAATGCGGGCCGCGAGGAGCTGAGGCTCTGACCCCCCGAGGGAGAGCAGGGAGATCGGCAACGCGGGCACGACCCCGCGGAGCCTGAAGCGCTTCACGAGAGGCAGGCGGAGGAGCTGCGCGCGCGCTACAGGCTGAGCCTGACCGCTGGCTCAAGAGCCTGTCGCCCGAGGAATTGCTTCCTACAGAGACGCGCAGGGCCGCCAGGGTCCAAGGGAAAGTTGGGGCCGCCGGGCAGGCCGCTGCCTCACCTGCGACCCCACCCGCGTGGGAAGGATGGGCCTCCTCTGCAGGCAATGGTCCTGGGGGAAGGAGAGCTCGGGTCCCGGCCTTCCCCGCAAGGGGCCTTCTGCGTCATCGCCCCTCGGCTCCCTGCGCAGAAAATCGATGGCCCCTGGGCAAGAGGACACCTGAAGCGACTCTTCGGGCGCCGCAGCCAAGCTTGAAGCAGAGGGGTGCCGCCCTCTCGTCCTCCGGTCCTCCGGGAATCCTCGGACCTGGATGGTTCTTAGCCCTTCTCCTTCCCAGTAATCCTGGCAAACCCAGGCCAGGCCTCTTCTCAGGGAGGGAAGCGGCTAGCCAGGCAAAGGGAACCGTGCTTCCCACAATGTGTGCGAAAATCAGGAACCCTGAAGTACCAAGGACGCACTGGATCCCAAGGACGCCATGTGGACGGCATGGATGCATTCCAACTACTTGGGAACATGGGAGCGCCAAGGAACAAGGAGCCGGTAACCCCACCTCCGGCCGCTCTGCTCTCGGTCCCTGGCCTCCCCGCCGTGCTCAAAGTTGGACTTTTCTGCCCCGGTGGGAGCTTTGCCCAAGTCGACTTCTTGCCGGCCTCTCGCCCTTCTCCCACACTAAACTCCAGGTCCCAAGGCCTCGGCGGGGCTTGCGACATGGAACAATTGAGTCCCGCAAGAAAATGTCCAAGGGTGTCTCCCCGGCTTTCTGGGCCCGCCAAGCCACCTCTCTGCCATCAGCTGCTGGGTGGGGAGTTGCGGGGCACTCAGCCTTCGCCCAGCCCCTCACTCCAAGCACTGCTGAGGCGGTCCGCGGGGCCTGCTTCGGATCTCCTGGCATCAACGGTGCGTGAAGAGAACCCGAACTCACGGTCCCCACACCGTTTCCCACCCCCCTCTCCTTCCCCCCCCCCCTCCCCCCCCCCCTGGCAAAGAAAGGGACGTACTGGGTGCTCACTCACGATCGCGTCCCCGCCGCATCCATGTTGCTAAGACTGCTTGCGCGCAGCCGCGCCGGCATTCCAAACACAGGGCTCTCAAGTCCCCGGGGCAGACTTGAGCCCCTGGCACCCTCAGTCCCCAATTGCCCCGCTCTGCCTCGCAGCAGCCGCCGCCGCCTCTCGGTTTCCCAAAGAAGAAATGCCGAACGATCTGCGCGGTCTCCTGGGAAAAGCCGCCGCCGTGCTGGAGTTCCGACCGCGCCTGCAGACGCGGACCGAAGTCGCCCTGCACTCACTCCTCACTCACTCACTCAGACTCACTCACTCACCTCACTCCCCATCCACGGACGTGATCGACAGACCTCTCTGCAGCACTGTAGGGCCTCCTCCCGCAAGTCCCTGGCGGATGCCAAAGCGGCCCCGCTGTCGGCGCTCTGCTCTCCCCAAACCAGTCCAGGGCTTCCTGGAAAAAGGCAAGTCCCCCCGCTCTCGGTGCATCCTAGTGCTGCCGCTGGCAAAGTACTGGACCCTTCCACTTCGGAGTAACCCACACGATGCTGATAATCCGGGTTACCTCCTCACAACCCCAGGGGGACGGTTTCATCAGTCAGACGAAAGCCTTCAAACACTCCAATAATGAGCTCGCTCTTAGGAAACTCGCCAGGGAAGGAATAGACATCTTGGACTCGTGTGCACCGGCAGAAAGATGAGTGATAGCACTGCCCGCGTGGTGCGGACCCGAGACAGAGATCGTCTTATATAGAGAATCAAATCCCCGACACTTGACAAATTTCCAAAGAAAAAGAAGTGGATGTGTATCGTCCTACAAACTCCTCTTCCTTCCTTCCATGAGGCGGTTTTTCTAATTCCCGAGTGTGTTCTGCCTCACAAGCTGTACAGTGGACCAAGTTCAAAAGGAAGAATATTGTTCTCACTAGGAAGGAAAAGGAGGTTGAGTAAACTACTCTAACTCTCTAGACTGCAAATACAAGCATCCTCTCATCTGGGCTAAAAGCCATAGAGAGGGAGAAGTAAAGAAATTCCCTACAGGTGGGAAGAGTTGCCCAACTCTACTCCCTCCCCTTTTCATATCATTCTTCTTGTCATCTTCGACTCAGAAGAGGGGAAGTGCTTGGAATCCATCGCAATTCAGTACGCAAAATTGAAGTCGGGTCACACAGAACTGTTATCAAAGCAGTCCAACAGATTATTTTTTAATAAATCGGTTTTTTCGAGGGGGAATAAGGAAGGATTCCCAAAAAAGAAACCTGAAAGCAGTGTTTCAATTGTAGTTTTCAAAGTCTAGAGAAAATAGGTCCATTGGAGAAAGGGCTGGGGGCTTCATCAGTTTACACATAGAGGAAGCGAACCGATGCAGGTTCTTTCCATATGGGCAGGGCACAGGATTATTCTTGTCTCTTATCACGTCCTGTACTGGAAAATGGTAGGCTCTCAACAGGGTCAAAAAATAGGCTCTCATCTCTCGCTCGCGTCTGCTCTCCTCCTTCCTCTCCTCACTCCTCATCATCTCTCCCCCCGTCGCGGTCTCTCTCTCTCTCTCTTCTCTCTCTCTCTCTCATTCTCCCTCCCCTCCCTCTTAATTAAGTAACTTTCGGAGATCCCGGTGTTTCCTAAAGCGCTCTCCTTCCTCTTGCCAATCGTGTTATAACTTCAGAGGAAAGAAACACAACAAAAGGAAGTTTCCCGTGAAGAGGAACACGAGGCTGTACAGATGCGAAAGACACACGTTTACGATCCCCAACTCGGGGTCAAGAAATGTCAAGGGTTAATAGATTCCAACGAGATCGCTGTCTTCAAAGCAAACCTTCCACCACCGCTCACGCTTCCGAATTCAGCACTCAGGGAGGTGAGGCAGATTGGATACGTGCTTGGGTCACGTGTGTGGAAAAGGAGGTTTACCCCAAACGCTCCAGAAAGATCTCTGCTGCGCAAAGAAGTTTCAAAGATCCCAGGAATGCCCCAAACGACAGAGAAAGACCCTTCGATCTATCTCCCTGAAGGAAGAAGCAAAGAAAGTTTTCCTGAGTGCCTCTACCCGTGTGCACAGGAGGACACTTCCAGTACCTGGATGAGTTCGCTGCCGGGTGCTCTGGCCTCCTAGCTCTAGCGATCCAGGCCGCAGTCTGAGGCGGCACTGCACTGGATGGCGCCTAAGCTTCTCTCACACCTCTGTTTCCGGTGTCTCCCCCTTGGCAACTTCCACTCTCCAATCAGATGGGAGTCTGGATAAATCCGCCTCCTCCCATTATCCTATCATCCCCACGCCTGATTGACCGCACCTACGCCACATCCTGCTAAACGAGATTGGAATGTACTTTGTTCCTGTGAACTGACTGAGGCTTGAAATGAAGAGAAGATGTCATGTGGAAAGCAAGGACTGCTCGCACATTGACTGAAAACCATTTTGCTAATCTTATGGAGAACTCTCCTTGTGTGATTTACGTGTCACAAGAGCGGGCCTGCCTCTCCGTGGTAGACATTCCGTGACTCAAGTGTTGGAACCATTGTGGATTCGGTATAAACTGTGAAAGGTTGAGAGACTATCCTGGTTCCTGAAGCCCTCTCTCTTCCTTTGCCAATCGTGTTTAAACTTCAGAGAAAGAGGACAGTAAGAAAGGCAGTTTCCGTGAAAATGACACGAGCTTACAGAGTCATGACGAACACGGTTTCTATGATCCCCTCAACTCGGGGTCAAGAAAGGTCAAGGATTAAAAATTCCCATGAAATCGCTGTCTTCCAATCAAATCTGCCATCGCTCACACGTATAATTCAGCACTCGGGGAGGTGAGCCAGGATTACTATGAATTTGAACCGAAGCCAGCCTGGCCTGGAGACCCTGTCTCAGAAAATTAGCCAAACACATCACTACGTGGGCGAGTGTTAAAATGTAACTTTATTTATTTATCTATTTACGTACGGTCGATTTATATCCATCTATTTACGTATCTATCTAATCTATCTATCTATCTATCTATCATATATCAATCAACAATCAATCAATGTATATCTACTCATTTATTCTACTACGCACGCTCTATTTCACTACAGTAACGATGAGAAACCACCTTCCCCACAACAGGAACCAGTAAAATTTATCATCCCCGAAGTAATTCGGTACAAAACCAAAACGGGTCGGTTTGTCAAATTTGAGAACCCAAGAAAAAAGGGGAAACCTTTCCTAAGTTCTTAGATCCTATTTGAAAGAGAAAACCCCAAATCCCGTCATTGGCTGCACAGTCCAGCCGCCCCCGCCCGCCCCCCCTCCCACTGGAGATGCCGGGGGCGACCGACGCCTGGGTTTCTGCTGCACACTGGATTTGCTGGCTGTTTAGCTGTGTCCATGCTTTCACGGTAGGCATCCAGCTGTGCAGTCCACCAGCTCCTCCGCCGAGAGCTGCTGTTTGGAATTGGGCCGGTGCCTCGCCTCTTCCCCGCCGCTGCCAGCTGCCTCGCGAGTCCCTCTGGAGCACCGCCACCACTGCCAAATGCTCCCGAGCCGCCTCTGCTTCCGCTTTTGGTGTGGGTCTCCGCTGTGCGTCGATCTGGGACGTCACGAGCTGGATGTTCATAGGGCGGCCACGCAGAGGGACCCCGTTGTATTGCCTCATGGCCCCAGGCGTCTGCCTTCCGCTCAAAGTGCAGGAATGCCGTCCCTAAGCTTCGCCCACACCGATCGTAGTGCACGGCCGCCTCCCTGAGCGTTCCGAATTCAGCGAAGACTTCCTGAACGTCGGCGCCCGACAGCCCACGAAGTGCAGGTTGGAACAGCAGAAGTCTGCCGCCGTCTCCAGCCGGCTCCCGCCACCCGAAGCCGCTGCCAAGAGGTCGTGCTGGCCACTTGTCGGGCAGCCGCTTCGGCCCGTCGTAGGGCGCCGGCCGATTCCTGCCGCCGCCCGCGAACGCCGCGGGGCGGGCCGCCGGTTCCGCATGGGCCCCGCCGCCGCGGCCGCCCTGCCAAGCGGCCCTGGCCGCCCCGTGCCCCTGCCCCGCGCCGCGCCGCCGCGCTGGCTCCGTTCAGCTTGATGATGTCGTCCAGAGACATATCCATCTTGGAGGCCAGGCGGCGCGCGATCGGGGTCTCGGCTCTCAATGTAATTTGAGAACACTTTCGAATATCCCCCCGTGTTCCCCTAGCCTCTCCTTCCTCTGCCATCGTGTTTATAACTTCAGAGGAAGAAGACACAACAAAAGGAAGTTTCCGTGAAGAGGAACACGAGGCTTACAAGTCGCGAAAGACACACGTTTCGATCCCAACTCGGGGTCAAGAAATGTCAAGGGAATAGATTCCCACGAGATCGCTGTCTTCAAAGCAAACCTTCCACCGTCCAGCTTCCGAATTCAGCAGCTCAGGAGGTGAGGCAGGATTGGATACGTGCTGGGTCACGTGTGGGGAAAAGGAGGTTCTAACCCCCCAACGCTCCAGAAGAGTCTCTGCTGCGCTAAGAAGTTTCAAAGATCCAGAATGCCCAAACGACAGAGAAAGACCCTCTTCGATCTATCTCCCTGAAGGGAAGAAGCAAAGAAAGTTTTCCTGATGCCTCTACCCGTGTGCACAGGAGGACGACTTTCCAGTACCTGGATGATTCTGCCGGTGGCTCTGGCCTCCTAGCTCCTAGCGATCCAGGCCGCAGTCTAGGCTGCACTGCACTGGAGGCGCCTGAAGCTTTCTCTCACACCTCTGTCTTCCGTGTCTCCCCCTTGGCAACTTCCACTCTCAATCAAGATGGGAGTCTGGATAATCCGCCTCCTCCCATTATCCTATCATCCCACGCCTGATTGACCGCACCTACGCAGCACCATCCTGCTAAACGAGATTGGAATGTAGCTTTGTTCAGGTGACTGACTGAGGCTTGAAAGATGAAGAGAAGATGTCATGTGGAAAGCAAGGACTTGCTCGCACATTGACTGACACCATTTTGCTAATCTTATGGAGAACTCTCCTTGTGATTACGTGTCACAAGAGCGGGCCTGCCTCTCCGTGGTAGACATTCCGTGACTCAAGTGTTGGAACCATTGTGGATTCGGTATAAACTGTGAAAAGTTGAGAGACTATTCCTGTGTGTTCCTGAAGCCTCTCCTTCCTTTGCCAATCGTGTTTATAACTTCAGAGAAAGAGAGCAGTAAAAAAGGCAGTTTCCGTGAAAATGAACACGAGGCTTACAGAGTCATGACGAACACGGTTTCTATGATCCCTCAACTCGGGTCAAGAAAGGTCAAGGATTAAAAAATCCCATGAAATCGCTGTCTTCCAATCAAATCTGCCATCGCCACACGTATAATTTCAGCACTCGGGGAGGTGAGCCAGGATTACTATGAATTTGAACCGAAGCCAAGCCTGGCCTCTGAGACCCTGTCTCAGAAAATTAGCCAAACACATCACTACGTGGCGAGTGTTAAATGTAACTTTATTTATTAATCTATTTACGTATCTGGTCGATTATGTATCCATCTATTTACCTATCTATCTAATCTATCTATCTATCTATCAATCTATCAATCAAAGCATTTATCAACTCATTTATTCTTATTCTACGCACGCTCTTATTTCACTACAGTAACGATGAGAATACCACCTTCCCACAACAGGAACCAGTAAAATTTATCATCCCCGAAGTAATTCGGTACAAAACCAAAACGGGTCTGTTTCAGAATTTGAGAACCCAAGCAAAAAAGGGGAAAACCTTTCCTAAGTTCTTAAGTCCTATGAAAAAGAAAACCCACAAATCCGTCATTGGCTGCACAGTCCACCGCCCGCCGGCCCCCCCCCTCCCACTGGAGATGCCGGGGGCGACCGACGCCTGGGTTCTGCTGCACACGTGGATTTGCTGGCTGTTTAGCTGGTGTCCATGCTTTCACGGTAGGCATCCAGCTGTGCATCCAGCTCCTCCGCCGAGAGCTGCTGTTGGAATTGGCGCCGGTGCCTCGGCCTCTTCCCCCGCCGCGTGCCAGCTGCCTCGGCGAGTCCCTCTGGGAGCACCGCCACCACTGCCAAATTGCTCCCGAGCCGCCTCTGCTTCGCTTTGTGTGGGTCCTCCGCGTTGCGTCGATCTGTGACGTCACGAGCTGGATGTTCATAGGGCGGCCACGCAGAGGGACCCCGTTGTATTGCCTCATGGCCTCCAGGGCGTCTGCCTTCCGCTCAAAGTGCAGGAATGCCGTCCCTAAGCTTCGCCCACAGCCATCGTAGTGCACGGCCGCCTCCCTGAGCGTTCCGAATTCAGCGAAGACTTCCTGAACGTCGGCGCCCGACAGCCCGAAGTGCAGGTTGGACAGCAGAAGTCTGCCGCCGGTCTCCAGGCCGGCCCGCCCCGAAGCCGCTGCCGAAGAGGTCGTGCTGCCACTTGTGGGCAGCCGCTTCGGCCCGCTGTAGGGCGCCGGCCGATTCCTGCCGCCGCCCGCGACGCCGCGGGCGAGGCCCGGCCGGTTCCGCATGGGCCCGCCGCCCGGCCGCCCTGCCAAGCGGCCCTGCCGCGTCCCGGCCCGCGCCGCGGCCGCCGCGCTGGCTCCGGTTCAGCTTGATGATGTCGTCCAGAGACATATCCATCTTGGAGGCCATGGCGGGCGCGCGATCGGGGTCTCGGCTCTCAAATGTAATTTGAGAACACTTTCGGAATATCCCCGTGTTCCCCTAAGCCTCTCCTTCCTCTGCCATCGGTTTTATAACTTCAGAGGAAGAAGACACAACAAAAGAAGTTTCCGTGAAGAGGAACACGAGGCTTACAGAGTCGCGAAAGACACACGTTCTACAGACCCTCAACTCGGGGTCAAGAAATGTCAAGGGTTAATAGATTCCCACGAGATCGCTGTCTTCAAAGCAAACCTTCCACCGCTCACGCTTCCGAATTCAGCACTCAGGGAGGTGAGGCAGGATTGGATACGTGCTGGGGTCACGTGTGTGGAAAAGGAGGTTCTACCCCCAACGCTCCAGAAAGATCTCTGCTGCGCTAAGAAGTTTCAAAGATCCAGGAATGCCCAAACGACAGAGAAAGACCCTTTCGATCTATCCCCTGAAGGGAAGAAGCAAAGAAAGTTTTCCTGATGCCTCTACCCGTGTGCACAGGAGGACGACTTTCCGTACCTGGATGATTTCTGCCGGGTGCTCTGGCCTCCCTAGCTCCTAGCGATCCAGGCCGCAGTCTGAGGCTGCACTGCACTGAATGGCGCCTGAACGCTCTCTCACACCTCTGCTTCCGGTGCTCCCCCTTGGCAACTTCCACTCTCCAATCAGATGGGAGTCTGGATAAATCCGCCTCCTCCATTATCCTATCACCCCGCCTGATTGACCGCACCTACGCACATCCTGCTAAACGAGATGGAAGTAGCTTTGTTCCAGGTGACTGACTGAGGCTTGAAAGATGAAGAGAAGATGTCAGTGGAAAGCAAGGACTTGCTCGCACATTGACTGACACAATTTTGCTAACTTATGGAGAACTCTCCTTGTGATTTACGTGTCACAAGAGCGGGCCTGCCTCTCCGTGGTAGACATTCCGTGACTCAAGTGTTGAACCATTGTGGATTCGGTATAAAACTGTGAAAGGTTGAGAGACTATTCCTGTGTTCCTGAAGCCTCTCCTTCCTTTGCCAATCGTGTTTATAACTTCAGAGAAAGAGGACAGTAAGAAAGGCAGTTTCCGTGAAAAGAACACGAGGCTTACAGAGTCATGACGAACACGGTTTCTATGATCCCTAACTCGGGTCAAGAAAGGTCAAGGATTAAAAAATTCCCATGAAATCGCTGTCTTCCAATCAAATCGGCCATCGCTCACACGTATAATTTCAGCACTCGGGGAGGTGAGCCAGGATTAATATATGTTGAACCGAAGCCAGCCTGGCCTCTGGAGACCCTGTCTCAGAAAATTAGCCAAACACATCACTACGTGGGCGAGTGTTAAAATGTAACTTTATTTATTTATCTATTTACGTATCGTGTCGATTTATGTATCCATCTATTTACGTATCTATCTATCTATCTATCTCTATCTATCTATCTATCAATCTATCAATCAATCAATCAATCATTAATCTACTCATTTATTCTACGCACGCCTTTTATTTCACTACAGTAACGATGAGAATACCACCTTCCCCACAACAGGAACCAGTAAAATTTATCATCCCCGAAGTAATTCGGTACAAAACCAAAACGGGTCTGTTTCAGAATTTGAGAACCAAAGCAAAAAGGGGAAAACCTTTCCTAAGTTCTTAAGTCCTATTTGAAAAGAGAAAACCCCAAATCCCGTCATTGGCTGCACAGTCCACGCCCCGCCCCCCCCCCCCCCCCACTGGAGATGCCGGGGGCGACGAGACGCCTGGGTTCTGCTGCACACGTGGATTTGCTGGCTGTTTAGCTGGGTGTCCATGCTTTCACGGTAGGCATCCAGCTGTGCATCCAGCTCTCCCGCCGAGAGCTGCTGTTTGGAATTGGCGCCGGTGCCTCGGCCTCTCCCCGCCGCTCGCCCGCAGCTGCCTCGGCGAGTCCTCGGGGAGCACCGCCACCACTGCCAAATGCTCCCGAGCCGCCTCTGCTTCCGCTTTTGTGTGGGTCTCCGCTGTGCGTCGATCTGGACGTCACGAGCTGGATGTTCATAGGGCGGCCACGCAGAGGGACCCCGTTGTATTGCCTCATGGCCTCCAGGGCGTCTGCCTTCCGCTCAAAGTGCAGGAATGCCGTCCCTAAGCTTCGCCCACAACCGATCGTAGTGCACGGCCGCTCCCTGAGCGTTCCGAATCAGCGAAGACTTCCTGAACGTCTCCGCCCGACAGCCCGAAGTGCAGGTTGGACAGCAGAAGTCTGCCGCCGGTCTCCAGGCCGGCTCCGCCCCCAAGCCGCTGCCGAAGAGGTCGTGCTGCCACTTGTCGGGCAGCCGCTTCGGCCGCTGTAGGGCGCCGGCCGATTCCTGCCGCCGCCCGCGACGCCGCGGGCGAGGGCCGGCCGGTTCCGCATGGGCCCCCGCCGCCGCGGCCGCCCTGCCAAGCGGCCCTGCCGCGTCCCCGGCCCGCGCCGCGCCGCGCCGCGCTGGCTCCGGTTCGCTTGATGATTGTCGTCCAGAGACATATCCATCTGGAGGCCATGGCGGGCGCGCGATCGGGGTCTCGGCTCTCAAATGTAATTT
The DNA here is from genome assembly GCA_023101885.1 of Typhlomys cinereus. Lineage (NCBI taxonomy): Eukaryota > Metazoa > Chordata > Mammalia > Rodentia > Platacanthomyidae > Typhlomys > Typhlomys cinereus. The sequence continues at coordinate 1,227,375 of JALPQD010000508.1, forward strand.
GAGAACACTTTCGGAATATCCCCGTGTTCCCCTAGCCTCTCTTCCTCTGCCAATCGTTTTTAAACTTCAGAGGAAGAAGACACAAACAAAAGGAAGTTTCCGTGAAGAGGAACACAGGCTTAACAGAGTCGCGAAAGACACACTTTCTACGATCCCTCAACTCGGGGTCAAGAAATGTCAAGGGTTAATAGATTCCCACGAGATCGCTGTCTTCAAAGCAACCTTCCACCGCCACGGCTTCCGAATTCAGCACTCAGGGAGGTGAGGCAGGATTGGATACGTGCTTGGGTCACGTGTGTGGAAAGGAGGTTCTACCCCAACGCTCCAGAAAGATCTCTGCTGCGCTAAGAAGTTTCAAAGATCCAGGAATGCCCAAACGACAGAGAAAGACCCTCTTCATCTATCTCCCTGAAGGGAAGAAGCAAAGAAAGTTTTCCTGATGCCTCTACCCGTGTGCACAGGAGGACGACTTTCCAGTACCTGGATGAGTTCTGCCGTGCTCGGCCTCCTAGCTCCTAGCGATCCAGGCCGCAGTCTGAGGCTGCACTGCACTGGATGGCGCCTGAAGCTTCTCTCACACCTCTGTCTTCCGGTGTCTCCCCCTTGGCAACTTCCACTCTCCAATCAGAGGGAGTCGGATAAATCGCCGCCTCCTCCCATTATCCTATCATCCCCAGCCTGATTGACCACCGAACCTACGCAGCACATCCTGCTAAACGAGATTGGAATGTAGCTTTGTTCCAGGTGACTGACTGAGGCTTGAAAGATGAAGAGAAGATGTCATGTGGAAAGCAAGGACTTGCTCGCACATTGACTGACACCATTTTGCTAATCTTATGGAGAACTCTCCTTGTGATTTACGTGTCACAAGAGCGGGCCTGCCTCTCCGTGGTAGACATTCCGTGACTCAAGTGTTGGAACCATTGTGGATTCGGTATAAACTGTGAAAAGTTGAGAGACTATTCCTGTGTTCCTGAAGCCTCTCCTTCCTTTGCCAATCGTGTTTATAACTTCAGAGAAAGAGGACAGTAAGAAAGGCAGTTTCCGTGAAAATGAACACGAGGCTTACAGAGTCATGACGAACACGGTTTCTATGACCCTCAACTCGGGGTCAAGAAAGGTCAAGGATTAAAAAATTCCCATGAAATCGCTGTCTTCCAATCAAATCTGCCATCGCTCACACGTATAATTTCAGCACTCGGGGAGGACCAAGATATGAATTTGAACGAAGCAGCCTGGCCTCTGGAGACCCTGTCTACAGAAATTAGCCAAACACATCACTACGGGGCGAGTGTTAAAATGTAACTTTATTTATTATCTATTTACGTATCTGTCGATTATGATCCATTCCTATTTACCTATCTATCTATCTATCTATCTACTATCTATCTACATCAATAAGCAATCAATCAATCAATCATTTATCTACTCATTTATTCTCTACGCACGCTCTTATTTCACTAAAGTAACGATGAGAATACCACCTTCCCCCACAACAGGAACCACAGTAAAATTTATCATCCCCGAAGTAATTCGGTACAAAACCAAAACGGGTCTGTTTCAGAATTTGAGAACCCAGAAAAAAGGGGAAAACCTTTCCTAAGTTCTTAAGTCCTATTTGAAAAGAGAAAACCCCAAATCCGTCATTGGCTGCACAGTCCAGCCGCCCGCCCCCCCCCCCCCCCCACTGGAGATGCCGGGGCGACCGACGCCTGGGTTTCTGCTGCACACGTGGATTTGCTGGCTGTTTAGCTGGTGTCCATGCTTTCACGGTAGCAGTCCAGCTGTGCATCCAGCTCCTCCCGCGAGAGCTGCTGTTTGGAATTGGCGCCGGTGCCTCGGCCTCTTCCCCGCCGCTGCCAGCTGCCTCGGCGAGTCCCTCTGGGAGCACCGCCACCACTGCCAAATGCTCCCGAGCCGCCTCTGCTTCCGCTTTGTGTGGGTCCCGCTTGCGTCGATCTGTGACGTCACGAGCTGGATGTTCATAGGGCGGCCACGCAGAGGGACCCCGTTTGTATTGCCTCATGGCCTCCAGGGCGTCTGCCTTCCGCTCAAAGTGCAGGAATGCCGTCCCTAAGCTCGCCCACACCGATCGTAGTGCACGGCCCGCTCCCTGACGTTCCGAATTCAGCGAAGACTTCCGAACGTCGGCGCCCGACAGCCCGAAGTGCAGGTTGGACAGCAGAAGTCTGCCGCCGGTCTCCGGCGGCTCCGCCCCCGAAGCCGCTGCCGAAGAGGTCGTGCTGCCACTTGTCGGGGCACCGCTTCGGGCCCGCGTAGGGCGCCGGCCGATTCCTGCCGCCGCCCGCGACGCCGCGGGCGAGGGCCGGCCGGTTCCGCATGGGCCCGCCGCCGCGGCCCGCCCTGCCAAGCGGCCCTGCCCGTCCCCGGCCCGCGCCGCGGCCGCCGCGCTGGCTCCGGTTCAGCTTGAATGATTCGTCCAGAGACATATCCATCTTGGGGAGGCCATGGCGGGCGCGCGATCGGGTCGCGGCTCGGCTCTCAAATGTAATTTGAGAACACTTTCGGAATATCCCCGTGTTCCCTAGCCTCTCCTTCTCTGCCAATCGTGTTTATAACTTCAGATCGGAGGAAGAAGACACAACAAAAGGAAGTTTCCGTGAAGAGGAACACGAGGCTTACAGAGTCGCGAAAGACACACGTTCTACGATCCCTCAACTCGGGGTCAAGAAAGTCAAGGGTTAATAGATTCCCACGAGATCGCTGTCTTCAAAGCAAACCTTCCACCGCTCACGCTTCCGAATTCAGCACTCAGGGAGGTGAGGCAGGATTGGATACGTGCTTGGGTCACGTGTGGTGGAAAAGGAGGTTCTACCCCCAACGCCCAGAAAGATCTCTGCTGCGCTAAGAAGTTTCAAAGATCCAGGAATGCCCAAACGACAGAGAAAGACCCTCTTCGATCTATCTCCCTGAAGGGAAGAAGCAAAGAAAGTTTTCCTGATGCCTCTACCCGTGTGCACAGGAGGACGACTTTCCAGTACCTGGATGAGTTCTGCCGGGTGCTCTGGCCTCCTAGCTCCTAGCGATCCAGGCCGCAGTCTGAGGCTGCACTGCACTGGATGGCGCCTGAAGCTTCTCTCACACCTCTGTCTCCCGGTGTCTCCCCCTTGGCAACTTCCACTCTCCAATCAGATGGGAGTCTGGATAAATCCGCCTCCTCCCATTATCCTATCATCCCCACGCCTGATTGACCGCACCTACGCAGCACCATCCTGCTAAACGAGATTGGAATGTAGCTTTGTTCCAGGTGACTGACTGAGGCTTGAAAGATGAAGAGAAGATGTCATGTGGAAAGCAAGGACTTGCTCGCACATTGACTGACACCATTTGGCTAATCTTATGGAGAACTCTCCTTGTGATTTACGTGTCACAAGAGCGGGCCTGCCTCTCCGTGGTAGACATTCCGTGACTCAAGTGTTGGAACCATTGTGGATTCGGTATAAACTGTGAAAAGGTTGAGAGACTATTCCTGTGTTCCTGAAGCCTCTCCTTCCTTTGCCAATCGTGTTTATAACTTCAGAGAAAGAGGACAGTAAGAAAGGCAGTTTCCGTGAA
>JALPQD010000508.1:1239183-1326683 GCA_023101885.1 Typhlomys cinereus
TGCTCTGCACACGGGCCTCCACCCCGTGCTCTGCACACGGGCCTCCACCCCGTGCTCTGCACATGGGCCTCCACCCCGTGCTCTGCACACGGGCCTCCACCCCCGTGCTCTGCACACGGCCCTGCTGGTTTTGAAGGGTGACAGTAGAATTGAAACTCCCCAGTGATGTCTCTGGACAACTGAGTCCAACACATTCCTCGCGTGTCAGGTGACTTGGTGCCACACATGAGAGGCTGGCGTGTGTTCCAGACAGCGTGCGGTCCCTCAGGATCACGGGTTCGGCCTGCTGCTCCCGATGCAGAACCTGGATGCACACTGGGTCCCTGAAGACTGGGGTTCAGTGTCCACTTGATCCGTCCCCCCATCGCTGATCACAGGGAGAGGATAGGTGCGTCCTCTGCAAGACAAACTCGCCCACGGATCAGCTGAGAACAAACCCTGCTGGTAGGAGGCCGGACTGCGGCTGTGACTGACAGACCAGAAGAGCCAGAGGGACCACAGCTCACGAGGGTGGGAGGCTTCCGACCTTCCGCGAAGGTACTAATGACCTCATGAATGAGTGTTGAATTCTAGGACACAGTTAGAATAAAGTAAATCTAAAGAAAGTGGGAGAAAATATTAAAAATAACATCATAAATAGATGCATCTCCACAGAACCAATAACGTTCACCATCTGCAAATTTAAGAGAATATTCAGAAAAAGCGACCAATAGAAAAAGAAACAAGCTACCACCAGCTAATAAGCAGAAACACAGACAACTTAAGATGATTGGAGAGAAAATGCAGAGAGGTAATTATGATTTTACATCAATAAAAATTATGTATATACCATCTGACAATGAAGATTCAAATAGCAGAATTTTCAGCTCTCTCCATACATGTGGTACACTTCAGCACAGCTGCAGCAGTGCTTAGCAGTCTTGCTGTCAGTCGAAAACACCTTACACACGTTGCAGCTAAAGATGAAACTATGGGAATTTGTGTTTCCTCCTGGACCAGACCTTGCTGGGGGAGTGAGAGAGATACTGGCCAGAGACGTAAGACAAGAAAAAATCCAAGGCACGAAAAGAAACTGCCAGGCCCCTCATGAGTGACAGAAAGAAATCAGAAAAGAGTAGGACGTAAACGGTGAATGCAGACTAGCTGGCGCAGAGAACGTCGACGCCCCCTGCTTCACTAGTAACAGGTGAGAAAATCTCTCGCAGTGCTGCAGCAGCTGGCAGCCTCTGCTCCAGCAGCTGGCAGCCTCTGCTCCAGCAGCTGCGCGGTCGTGTCTGCCTTTTCCCCTTCCAATACTCACGCTCATTTAAACGAGTCTTCATGGAGAACAAGGGTCTTAGAGCAGAGCAGGAGCTAAACTGCAGATCAGAAACTGAACCACAAGGCCACGCAGGTCACGGACACCACTCCACGGGTCCTGTTCTTTATGTCCTCCGCGCGCCTCTTACAACCCCCCTCTGGGTCAGGGACAAATCTGAGCATCACATGACGGGAGCAGAATTAGCCACTTACGGCAAATATAAAAGACCTGGAGAAATGCGAGGATGTGCTGTTGACAAGTTAGAAACCTTAGTGGTCCACAAACCTTAGCTGCCCATAGACCTGTGATTTCTCTTCAGAGTTTGCATGAGGGAAGGGAAGGGGGCACTGGGGGGATAGTCAGAGAAGGGGAGGGGTCTGGCTGATAGGCCTGGGAGCAGGGAGTAGGGGAACAGGCTGGGGGAATTTGTCTCCTCCTGGGATTTTGTCTTCCCTTCCCTTCCCCTCCCCTCCCCTTCCCCTCCTTCCTCTTTCCTTCCCCTCCCCTCCCCTTCCCCTCCTTCCTCTTTTCCTTCCCTCCCCTTCCCGCCCCTCCCGCCCCTTCACCTTTACTTCCCTTCCCCTCCCCTTCCTTCCTTTCCCTTTCCTTCCCTATTCTTCCCTCTTCCTTCCCTTCCTCTTCTTAAGGCTCTGCAGTGTCCAGCCTTCATAGGACAAGGGAAAGGAACATGTTAATTTAAACACATTTGCCAAAACTGGGTGCCGGGGGACAGGAAAGATGGAGGGGGTCAGCGGCTGCGAGAAGATCACTTCAGGTCCATGGGGAAGGGCTGCTGGTCTAGAGTAAACAACAAGGGGTGGAAAGAGAAGTGGATTTGGGGTCAAGGTTCCAGCCATGGCTGACCGGAGAAGTGGGGGACAAAGGGACACCCACCATCACCAGTGTCTGAACAACTGGATCGCCTTCAGAGGAGCCACGATTCCGTGTTCTGCCCTTCCGCGGGGTCAGGGAGACAAACAACGGCTCTGAGCTCTGGCCGCGCAGCGCTGGGACCCCCCACCCAGTGCCCTGCTCTCCCAGGCTGCTGTGTGTCTCCGCAGCAGATGACCGATGTCTATTTATGGTTACTCCTTCTGAGCCAACTTATTATACACCGAGCGAATCTCGGGAATAAAATCACAAGAAGAAAATTACATTGGAGAATTTCCCTGAAGATTCGCGGTGTCCTGACATGTGGGCCGAAGCCGCCACAGGGCTCCAGAGATGAGATCTTCCGCTGCGCACTTGGAAAACCTGGGTTCATTAGCCCAATGAAGCCTGTGCCCGGCGTAACCTCGTCTGCGCTGGCCCAAGTCCCTAAACGCTTTCCCTCACCTGGGAGAGGCGGGATGGAGTGGACAGCTGTTCCCGCCTGATGCTGCGCTCCAGAGGAGCGACCTTTTGCTCTTGGGAAGAGGGTGGCACTGTGGCTGCAGTCCTCCACGCCTGGCAGACCCACTCGTTTCCCAGGGGTGCGAGCTGCTGCCCGCAGCCGGGATTGACTGCCCAGTGGTTGACTGCTGCACCAAGTGCTTCCTCCATGGGGCGGGCAGCAGATGGCCGTTCTGTCCCCCCAACCCCACCGCAGACCCGCGCAGGACCTGGGGCGGCACTGCCCCATCTAACACGCTTAACTCTGACTCTCGCCTCCGCCTTCTCGACAGCTTCCTGTCTGTCTGGGGGATGGGGAAGAAACTGGGCGGCACTGCTGGACCGGGGGTGAGGCGCATCTGCTGGGAGTGTGTTCCGAGAGAGTGGTCTTGGGAGCGGGCACGCATGTGTACCCGCGGTGCTGGAGAGCACGACTCAGCCAGCCTCACCTGCCGGGTGAGCTCCAGGCCTGTGAGACACTCAGAAAAATGAGATGGATTCTTCTGAGGCTGAACTCTGATGTGTGTGTACATGCGTATGTATGTACACATGCACGCACAAGCATATACATGCACACGCATGTATACACGGAGACACACACACTTACACATGCACATACACAGACACACATAGACACACAGACACATGCACATACACAGACACACATGCACACACAAGCATATACATGCACACGCATGTATACACGGAGACACACACACTTACACATGCACATACGCAGACACACACATAGACACACAGACACATGCACATACACAGACACACACATAGACACACAGACATACACATACACAGACACACATGCACACACAAGCATATACATGCACATGCATATAAACACAGAGATACACACTTACACATGCTCACACATGCACACACATAGTCACACAGACACATGCACATACACAGACACACATAGACACAGACACATGCACACACACATGCAGACACATACATACACACATACATACATATGCACACATGCATACAATTATGCACATACATGCTCAGATGCACACACACACATGCACACACAAGCATATACATGCACATGCATTGTCATAGTTAAGCACAGGTGTCGACTTGACTGTTGAGGGTTTGAGCTCTGGGCACAGTTGTGGAGAGTTGATGGTTGAGTTAAGCCCAGAGCAAACCTGAGGGAGATTGTCTAGCTGATGGGAAGACCCAGCCCATGGTGGGTGGGATTAGGCCCTGGATAAATCACGAGAGCTGGTTGAGAGAGTCGGCATCCTTCTGTTCACTTGGCCAGACCTGCTGGTCTGGCAAGTAAGGATCGTCCGTCTCTCAGCCGTTATGCAGTGATGGTGTGGCCAGTTCCCTCGGCCCTGGTGTTGGTGCTGCTCTCCCGTCAAGCTGGACTGAGAACTGTAACCGGACTGTCGTAAGAAAGTAAACTCCTTGTTCCCTTAAGCTGTGTGATGGTCATTTATCAGCAACCATGCAGGTGGACTGCAACACACATGTATACATGGAGACACACACACACTTACACAAACACATGCACACACATAGACACACACATAGACACACAGACACATGCACATACACACCCACAAACATGCACACAGACACACAAGTGCACACACATACCCACCCACGTGCATACACATCCACACACATGCACACACACAAGTGCACACACATACCCACCCACGTGCATACACATCCACACACATGCACACACATACCCACCCATGTGCACACACATACCCACCCATGTGCACACACATCCACACACATGCACACACACACACAAGTGCACACACATACCCACCCATGTGCACACACAAGTGCACACACATACCCACCCATGTGCACACACATCCACACACATGCACACACACAAGTGCACACACATGGCCACCCACATGCACACACATGCACACACATACTCACACATGAGAGGCCTGTGCTGTCTGTTGGCTGCAGTGAGCAGTCTGGTCTGATCTGCCAACCAGAGCAGAGGACAAAGCTTTCCGGCTCCACAGCATGAGTGTGACTCAGAGTGGCACGGGTGTTGGGGTCTCCTTGCCGGGCTGCGGGGTGCTGCGGCCTCTCTGCTTGCTGAGGGCCACGCTCTCCTGTGGTCACCTGACTGTCCACCTGAGCCGCTTACATCAGTTCTTCTTTTGAGGACAGACGTCTCACTCGGCCACCCTGAGGGCCGCTTTCACTGATGACCTCTGTAAAGACATTGTTTCTAGACAAGGTCACACCCGACCTTCTGGGACTCGTTCCCCAAAACAGTGGAACTTCACAGCCCTGTATGGGCAAAGCCTCTGTACCCCGACTACCAACATCTCCCACAGAGGTGGAGGGTGGGGGTGAGCTGGGGCGTACAGGGGGCCACGTGGGCTGCATCTCCTCCTCATGGCGCCCATGCGCTCCCTCGGGCGCCTACCCTGCGTGCCTGCCCCTCACAGGCACCTTAGCCACCCTGCCTGCAGCGGGCACGGTCACTGCTGAATGTAGCCAGGTGGCACGCAGGGCGTGGACTCACCATCTGCGTCGCCGGATCTCGAAGCTGGAGCTGCGGTAAGGTCATTTCTGCTCTCGTGATCATATCATGACCTAATCGAGTCCAGGAGGAGCGTGCGAGCCGCACTGCCTCCTGCCCAGGCGCAGCTCGCGGGGCTTCCGTCGCCCACAGGCTGCCCCCTCCCTGGCAGCACAGGGTGCCAGCCTGCGCTCTGCATTGGGGAAAGTGGAAGCGGATGGAAGTCACCGCTTTCTTCCCCTGGGGGGGCAACAGAAGGCTGAGCCTCCCCTGCCCCCAGCCCTTTGCCGACCTGGTACGAGGCAGCGACCCGGGCTCGGTTTTAAATAATACAATTAAAAATTCCACCTCTGAAACATAATTGTGATCTGTCTCATCTCTAAGTGTAATTATATTAAACTCCAATTTTCCCTCAAATATGCTTTCTAATTCAATTTTCCTTTTTTTCTCTTCTTAACTAAATCTATTATCATTCCCTCAGTTAAATTATGCTTATTTAATCTTTGATGAGACCTTTCTCTGGGAACCAGCTGATTTAAATGAATGCTGCTTCCCCCTACACACCCCCAGCATGCTCTGGGCTCAGTGGCTCTGTGAGATTCTCAGGGGAGTTAGGGGTAAGGAAGGTAGCTTCGGGTGTCCCCATGGCTCCACCCTGGGGTCTCCACCAGCAGCAGTTCCCCCACCAGAGAGGAGGGACATAGCATGGAACAGAGGAGGGGTCCCTCCGGGTTGGGCTACATGGGTCAGAGTACCCCCAGCCTCTCACTGATCTGAGACCTACACCATGTCTCTCGTCCTGGAAAGTACACTCAGCAGCATTGTCTCCGAGCCCCCTGCCTTCACGAGCCCCCAGCCCGCACGGGACACTGACGTTGCTGCGAATAGTGGCTGCCCTCAATATTTCTCATTATCATATTACTTAATTAGGTATAAATCCCCTGGGCGTAGAGCTTTTCGGCAACCATTAAACTGAACTACTACATGAATTAAATGCAAAATAATTGACAAAGCAAAGCAAAACAAAACAAAAAAACATGCAAATTAGCAGCCTTAGAGTCAGCTGTTTAAGTCAAGCAGAATTGTCCAAGTGGGACGCGGCCCTGCTTGGCTCAGGGTTGCTTTTGCCCCTCAGGGTGACCGTGGGATCAGGGCAGCCAGAGCCACCGCACGGCTCTGCTCTCTCTGGGGGCCCTTGGCTGAGCCTGCTCCGGCCTGTCTCTTCCTGCTGCACGAGGAAGCCATGGCAAACTCAAAACCACAGCTCAGGTGTGGGCCAGGCTCCTTGGGACGCAGACCACCACAGACATGCAAGGGCCCTCCTGAGCCCTCGGCCCCCAGGCAGTTCCGGAGGGCAGAACACAGACGTGTCAGCCCTCGGCACTCCCGTGGCATTTGTCTGGACCCGTGTCCTGAGGGAAGGTGGTTGGGCCCAGAGCGGCCTTCTTGGGGGGAGGGCCTGAGACTTTCAGCCTCGTGGACTCCCCAAAGCCCAGGCACTGCAGGCCTGTCCACTGCCCTAGCACTCACTGTGCTCCAAAACTCCTCGTCGCTTACTCGGCAGTGTGGCTCCGAGTGCCTCAAGTCCTCCACGAAACCAACTCAGTGGCCAGTCACTAGGAAGAGAAGTAGTCAAGACGTGAGCATAGAGTCTGAGAGTCACTTCCTGACCCCAAGCAGGATCTAAGTGACCACATATAGCTAGCACAATGCCAGAAGAGTAGCCACTCGTGCCCGTTCGTTCATTGGGTATTCATAGGCTTGCCAATCACCACGACACGCTGCCTGCCTGGCAGGTCCTTTACTGTGGACTCTGACTCGTATCTGAACACAGCTCAGTGTCTTCGTTGCTTCAGACATTTCACTTTTATAACCACAGCACCCAGAGGCATGGCCTGCGGGTTTAAAGCTGGCGAAGAGGCCCCAGCACTGCCTGGCACCCGAGCACTGCGTGGTAGTCAGTACTCACAGGTCCCGGGCACTGCGTGGCACCTGGGCACTGCGTGGCAGTCAGTACTCACAGGTCCCGGGCACTGCGTGGCATCTGGGCAGTGCATGGCACCTGGGCACTGCATGGCAGTCAGTACTCACAGGTCCCGGGCACTGCGTGGCACCTGGGCACTGCGTGGCACCTGGGCACTGCGTGGCAGTCAGTACTCACAGGTCCCGGGCACTGCGTGGCATCTGGGCAGTGCATGGCACCTGGGCACTGCGTGGCAGTCAGTACTCACAGGTCCAGGGCACTGTGTGGCACCTGGGCACTGCGTGGCAGTGAAGCCAGGACTCACCTGCCTTCTCAGTTCCTCCATCTCTGCTGTGCTCCCTGGAGACTCTCCTGACTGCCCCTCTCCTCAGACCCGCTTCTGGCAACACACGCGCAGCACAGAGCTTCCCAGCCGCAGAGCTGGAACCCTGCCTTGCAGGTGGGAGAGACTGTGAGGGTCCCTAATGGTGAAGGATGGGGGCTGGAGACTGAATGCCTCTGTTATGAAGTGATGGAAGGTGACGTTGACACGGCAGCTGGCAGCAGGGGTCCTGGGCACATGAAAAGTCTTCTGTAGAAATCTTCTGCTGGGCTCCCAGATCCCTAAGATCAGGGGTGTGTGCCCAGCAGGCAGAGAGCCCCAACACAGGAGGTACTGAGACTCAAGTCTGCCACAGGGCAATCGCCTACCCGTGGAGCGGCAGGTCATATCCTCGCGGGAGAATGAAAGAATTGGCCTCCACAGTGGTGGCAGGGGGCGCCTGTACCCTGGGCTGCTAAGGGCAGCAGGCAGTTTGGTAGACAGGCAGAGGCACATGCAGAGCCCTGTGGCGCTTCAGAGCATCCATGCCCAGAACTTGTCTCAGTCAGCGGAACGCTGAGACAGAGTGTGAGCCCTTCTCTCGATCGGTCTGGACACCCACACAGTCACTTCCACATGGGCATGGTCTTAATTGCAAAGACATACTAATCAGCATGTGACTTTTTTCAAATAACAGTGTTTTGCAAATTGTGACATTCCAATACTGCATAACAAAACCTGATTATTTAACTATGAAACTAATTGTCCTGTAATTCACACTCAGTAGATAGCCAGGCATTTCTCAAACAAACAGAAACATGGTGTAGAATGAAGCCATTGTGTGAGAGCAACGTACAAGTCAGCTCATCCATATATCCAACCTCAGTGAGGAGAAGCCAGTGAGGAGAACTCCGCATGCCCTGTGGTCGCAGAAGCTAGATCTGCATGCACCTCCCCTCCCCTGCATGCACCTCCCCTCCCCTGCATGCACCTCCCCTCACCTGCATGGACCTCCCCTCACCTGCATGGACCTCCCCCACCTGCATGCACCTCTCCTCCCCTGCATGCACCTCCCCTCCCCTGCATGCACCTCCCCCCACCTGCATGCACCTCCCCCCACCTGCACACACCTCTCCTCCCCTGCATGCACCTCCCCCCACCTGCATGCACCTCCCCCCACCTGCACACACCTCTCCTCCCCTGCATGCACCTCCCCCCACCTGCATGCACCTCCCCTACCCTGCATGCACCTCCCCCCACCTGCATGCACCTCCCCTCACCTGCATGCACCTCCCCTCACCTGCATGCACCTCCCCCACCTGCATGCACCTCCCCTCCCCTGCATGCACCTCCCCTCCCCTGCATGCACCTCCCTCCACCTGCATGCACCTCCCCTCCCCTGCATGCACCTCTCCTCCCCTGCATGCACCTCCCCTCCCCTGCATGCACCTCCCCTCACCTGCATGGACCTCCCTCCACCTGCATGCACCTCCCCTCCCCTGCATGCACCTCCCCCCACCTGCATGCACCTCTCCTCCCCTGCATGCACCTCCCCTCCCCTGCATGCACCTCCCCTCACCTGCATGCACCTCCCTCCACCTGCATGCACCTCCCCTCACCTGCATGCACCTCCCCTCACCTGCATGGACCTCCCTCCACCTGCACACACCTCTCCTCCCCTGCATGCACCTTCCCCCACCTGCATGGACCTCCCCCACCTGCATGCACCTCCCCCCACCTGCACGAACCTCCCCCCACCTGCACGCACCTCCCCTCACCTGCATGCACCTCCCCTCACCTGCATGCACCTCCCCTCACCTGCATGCACTTCTCCCCTACATGCACCGCCCCTCACCTTCAACACTGCATGAGCATGCATGCATAAATGTGCGTGATTGTGTGCGTGATTGTGTGCACAAATGTATATGTGCATGTACAAGTGTGTATGCATGTGTGCGTGAATGTGCATGTGCGTGCATGTGTGCTTGTACGGTGCATGCGTCTGTATGCTGGGGAGCTGGGGAGCCCGTGTAACCCACTGGCGAGGACGCTTCCTAGGCGCCTCCCGTGTGCTCTCCTGGCCTGCGGCGCAGCCGGCGAGGGCCTGGCCCGCAGACTCCTGTCCTCCCAGCCAGTGCTGATGGTGGGTGATGCCAGAAGCACCAGAGCGGGGGCCGCTCTCTGGAAGATTCTGTCTCCTCAACAATCCTTTTTCAGACAGCTTCAGCCCTGTGATCAGAAGTGAAATATGCCCATCTCATTTATTAAACTTCGGCCCAAACTCAGACATCAAATGTTTTATTAATATTTTCTACCATCCTTACAAGTTAAACCAGCCATGACAATTACCTTCAACAGAAAATCTGTTGAAAATGTATTCATTTACCAGAGTCGCCGAGTGGCTTCTTCAGTAATTTAATCAGAAGTGACCGAGGTGTGCGCAAACCCAGCTCCTCGGATACACACATTGAAACGTGTAATTAACGTCCAGCAGGCCTGGGAATGAGTTATAGCGTCACAGTACCTCGTGGTTTCCAGCGGGGCCCCAGGGCCCACACCCAGCACCTGCTGAGGGTTGTGGGGTCCGGTGGGCAGGCAATGTGCTCCTCAGCGCAGCCTGCAATGACCCTGCAGCCCAGCTGCAATGCATCCTGCAGCCCAGGTGCAATGTCCCACAGCGCAGTGTGCAATGTGCCTTGCAGGCCAGCATGCAATACTCCCTGCAGCCAACATGCAAGGGCCCCGCAGCCAACATGCTGTGCGCCACAGCAATGTGTCCCACATACCAGAAGTCCTTCCCTTTCCTTCTCCTTGCTTCCGCTTCTCTCTGCACTCCTTACTCCCTGCTCCTCCCTTAGATACTAACTCTTCATAGATGTGCCCAAAGAGTCAGCCTTAGAGCTTCAAGTTGACGCCTTTATCTAAAAGATTCCTCACATGAATCTTGGACCCCCAAATGTATGCACACGCATGCACACGCATGCATATGCATGCACACACCCATGCTCAAACACACATGCACATCACACCCATACATGCATATGAAAATAAAAAGAGTTTGCATAGTAAAAGTGCTTTGCCTTCTCATTTATAGTTATTCCCGGATATTTATTTTTAAGGCTATTGTGAGTGGTTTGTCTTCCCGAGTTCTTTCTTGACACTGTTAGTGTAAAGAGACATTGCTGATCTTTGGGCTCATTTGTCTCCTGCTGCTGTGACCTACAGCATCCGATCTCAGAGCTTCTGATGGCGTCCTTAGGGTATTTTAAGTATAGGATCATGATGTCTAACTGCAGATATCGTGACCTTGTCCTTTCTTATTTGAATCCCTTTTATTTCTTTGTCTTGCCTTTTCGCCCCGGCCGAGTTCAAGTGCTACAAAAGAGAACTGGGCAGACAGATAACTTGTTACACATATTGGAGGACACACTTTCAGGTTTGAGGAAGCATAATTCTGGCTTTAGGTGTGCTGCATTGATTTATGAGCCCTCGATTGCTAGTTTCTTCAAGCCTTTTATCAGGAAGGGATGTTACATTCCCTGCCCACTGCGAGGTCATGTGATTTCCAGCCCTGATGTGAGTTAGGCGTTCTCTTACATCAATCGCCGTGCGTAGGGCCAGCCATCCTTGGCGTGAAACCAACTCGATCCCAGCGGGGCATCTTTAAAACGTGGCGTTGGATTCCATTGTCAAGAATTTTATGACAATGTGTCCACATTCACCAGGGAGGCCGGCCCATAGCTCTCTTCCTTCCCGTGGTAGTCCTGGCTGCGCGGAATATAGTTGGGCAGCAATCCTTCCTTTGGGAAGTGCTGTTGTTAATTATTCAAAGGGCTGGTAGGACTCAGAAGTGAATCCATGCAGCATGTTAGAACTATTCTCCAATTACCTTGCTGGTTACACATCTGTTTGGGTTGCTCACATCTTCTCGATTTAAATTTGCCAGGTCACGAGTGTCTACATATGTGTCCATTTCTTCTGGATTTTCCAGTTGACTGGAATATAAGGTTTCAGAGTGGTCGCTAATGATCTCAAGGTTTCCTCCGTGTGTCTATTTTACTAACTCTGGCATTTCCTTTCTCTCCATATGCTGGTCAAAGGTCTGTTGCCGCTTCTCTCTTTTTAAAGAGCCAGTTCTTGATTTCATTGCCTCTTATTTCTTTGGTCCATATTAACTACATTTCCCCCCGATCTTTATTATTTTATACTCATTTTGAATTTGGTTTGTTTTCATTTTTATAAGACTATGACTTGTACCACGAAATATTTATTTGAGTTTTAAAATATTTTAATACAAGTATCCATGGCCTTAAACTTCCTTCTTAGAACTATTTTTTCTGGAACGTAAATCTGAAACTCTATATTATGTCTTGTTAACGTACATAATTTTTTTAAATTGGGTACTGGGCATTGAGTCCAGTACATGCTAAGAATCTGCTGTACTGCTGACCAGACCCTTAGCTCTCCAGATGTTTTTGAGAAACAGAACTCCTTACATACTAACAACATTCTTTATAAAGGAGAGGTGCGTGTTCTTATGGTTAAAATGGGCAACAACACTTAAAGGTGTTAATAACTGTAGTTAATTCAGAAACAATGAAAGTCATTGTCCTTTCTACACCCCACGTTTCTGGCAAATTACGTTCTCATTTTTACCCACGGTGGGCGCTTCTAACTTCCTCCCTGACGTCTGTCGTCCCCAGCCAGCACGCAAGCGCTGCTTCGTAGTTTCTGTTCTTGTGGTTCCTGTTCTTACCCTCGCTGTTGATTTCTAGTCTGACTCCATTACAATCTCATAAAGTAAGGGAATGATTCTAAATTGTGGTAGTTTGTTAAGACTTATTTTATGGCCTAAATATGGTCCAGTTTGAACAAAGGTCAAGGGCTTCTGAGAAGATAGGTGGCCTCAGTTATGAACATTCTGAGCTGTCCTTCAAACTCATCTGTCTGTGGTGCCGTTCCCTCGGAATCTCTTCATTGGATTTTTGTCTATGTGATGTATCTTTCAATGAGTATATTTATAGTCAGTATTAGCACATCTGGACCTGTTGCATTGTTTTCAGAAGGGTGTGCCTGTATGCACCTGCATTTGGTACATGTGCATTCACAATTGTTTTATCTTCCCAAGGGATGGGTCCCTTTCCATATGCAGTGACTTTCTCATCCTCCCTCCTCAGAGATGAGTTTATGAGGAACAACTTTCTGGCTCCTGCTCATTTGCTCCAGCTCTTTCAATCCATCACGTCATCAGTGTGTGTCTGCCAGCCAGGGTCTCCTGCAGACAACAAGTTGGGTTTTGTCTTCTCAACCTAATCAACCATCCTTCATCTTTACGTTTGTGTGTGATACTTAGGGTCGCTCTTGAAGGGACTTGCTGATTCCTGTAACTCCGTTGTCTCATCCTGGTTGGTTTTGATCCCATTTTTCCCTTATCACCTTATCTGTTTTGGGGTCGGCTGACCGAGTTGGACACTTGTGATTCTTTCCTAGTTCGCACATATTAATTTACTTCTCTGGGGAAACATGTTGCTTCCTGAGCTTTGTGCCCATCGTCCTCCTCCCCTGCAGGTAGGATTCACCCGAGGTCACTAACGGCCTTAATTTGCGTTTCTCCTGGAATGACCTATTCATCCGTTGGCAACCGTGGCAGCGGCTCCTTACTTTCATCCCCAGACGCCTCGTTCTGTCTTCGCGGGAGAACTCCTTCTCTCACGGCTGTCTCCCTCTCACCAAACGCTGGGACAGAGGGTCTTGAGCACCCCCAACTCAGTCTCAAACAAGGCTCCACCTCTCCACCTGGCGCCGGCCGTAGCACTCCAAGATAAGGAGAGATTTCTCCTCCCACACTGACCTGCCACCCTGCTCCCCCCTCGGTGTAAGGTCTGCTGGACTGCCCCTATGTCAGGGGGGTCAGGTGCTGCCCCGGGCCCTCTTGCCGCCTGGGATCTCTGCTCTTCCCACAGCAGGGGTGTCTAGAGCTGTGGACAGCATCTTGCTGTACCCTGCATAGTGTCTCCCTCACCTCCCTCTCTTTAGAGTCTCCTGGACCTTCTCTCTCTGCCTTCAGCCTAAGATCTGTCCTTTGTTACCCTGACTCTCCATCCTGGAGCACACAGGGCCTGGAGGAGACCCTTCATGGTGGATACGGAGTGGGGCAGAGTGCACACAGGAATGACTTGGTCCCCAAGGACACCCTCAGTGACCCTCTTCTCACTGAAGCCCCTTCAGCCATTCTCCACTGCCCATTGGTGCCGTGGAGCCGTGACTCACCCAAGGATTAACCCCCTCATTGGGTCGCAGCTCTCATGAGAAAACTGACTTTGAAGATGTCCTCACATGGAGTTGGGCTCCTTAATCACGTCAAATGACAGTCAGGTTGACCGCTGTCCCTGGAGACAGACCTGCTTCCCCAGCAGCCTCACGCGAGGACACAGCAGGGACGGCTCGCCGCGTCACGGCTCACGTGGAGACAACTCGCCGCGTCACGGCTTCCGCTCAGAGACCACGAGCCTGACACCCAGACGTCTCAGGGTCCCACCCGCAAAGGCCACAAACGCCAGCTCACCCAGACCTGTCGGACCCGAGCGGTCCACTCTGCCCGCACACGGGGTCTCCTGCAGCGGCCTCCTCTGCTCGGGCCTCGGCTCCATGGCTGATGAGCGTCCGCTGCAGGCGCGCTCCCGGCCTGGCCGCCCAGCTGCACAGCATCGGTAGCTCTCGAGGTCACTTCCCGCCTGAGCTCTGGGCTCCAGGAAGAATCCTGCCCACTAGGGGCTCAAGGCCACAGACGCGGGGCGCTGGAGGTGAACTCTGGGCAGGGCTCCCTCCGAGCCTCCGGGAAAGGGGTCTTCTTGCATCTCTCAGCTCCCGGTGGCTCCAGGTGCCCTTGGCTTGTGGTCACAGGGCTCTAGTTGCAGATGTCTGGTGGGCTTGTTCTGCGGTCACTTCTGGTTTGGCCTGAGCTGCAGGTCCCATTCCACCTCCTCAACTGCTCTGCTCAAGGCGTGGTGGCTTGTGGGGTGCTGGCGACCCATGAGCTCTGCCCGGCCACCTCCTCAGGTTTGTAGTCCCTACTTCTCTAAGCCGGGGGTCCTCACCCTCAGGTTCTTTATTACAAGTCACCTGCAACTCCTCCATGGCCGGGCTCGCCCAACATCGCAGGAGGAGTGTGTGTGACGGGAAAGCATCCTGGACAGCCCGAGGCCCGGAAGCGCCGCCCTGATGAGCGGGTCTGTGCCAGCCTGGGGAAGGCAGCCAGAGTAACAGCAGTACGCTGGGGAGGGGGCACAAGGTGAAGGAGGCGCTGCTTACCACCAGGTGTCTCAAGCTGCAGCAGCTTGGGCAGCGGGCAGCCTGGAGCAGCGGGCAGCTCGGGGCAGCGAGCAGCCCGGGGCAGTTCAGACCCTCTCAGACGCAGACTCCACCTACACCCACACTCACCCACGCCTGACAGGCGGGCCGGGCTCTGAGGGGGCTTCCAGCAGCACAGAGGTCCATGGTGGCCTTTGCGAGCAGGAGACACATCGGCACAGCAGCCCTGCGAGCAGGGAGCCTTCGAAGGCCAAGACAGACTGGGGAAAGCTTGCCGGCCAGATGACGACGTATCTGGGGGCCGGGTACCAGAGCGTGGGGCTGTCCAACCCAGGGAGCCTCAGGCAGAACTTGGGAGCAGCAGTTCCCACACTGCTCACAGCGGGTTCGTCTCCAGGCGCAGCGCCGCCAGGCCAGCGTGTGCACAGGACCCAAGTCCTCGGGCGTCCCCCCCGCACAGCGGCGTCTCTGAACACGGGTACATCGCAAGGGCAGCTGAGCAGGGCAGATGGGCGTTCATGGGCCCCAGCCCAGCCCACCGATCCCCCCAGGGTTCACTGGCCCTTCTCTGCCGGGCCCCTCCGTCCTGGGCATGCGGCCCGTGAGGACCCTGTTGGCTTTGCCTCTCACCCCAGCCCCCGCTTGGTGCCCTGGCTTGGGGACTCACCCGGGGAGATGCGCGCACGGGACTCGCTGGCCGAGGCGGCAGCGTCTCCCGAAGGACCAGGCCTGGGGCTCGTGCTGCCTTGAGCTTGGCTGTCGCATGAGCTCCGCCCTCGGCGGCTCTGCTGCCCCGGGCTCTGCTTTGCTGCGTTCAACTCCTGACACCACATCTGCTGGTTATGACCCAGTGCTGGGTCCCCCAGGGCCCCTCAGCTCTTCAGACTCCTCTTTCCTATCTGAAATCCAGTGTCCCCCGTAGCCCTGAGCTCTGGGCTCTCTGCCCCCCGTGGCCCTGAGCTCTGGGCTCTCTGCCCCCCCCCCCGTGGCTCTGAGCTCTGGGCTTTCTTGCACCAAATGGTTTTTCTTGGCACAGGCCAGGTGTCTGGCTCTGTATCCGTTTGCATCTCTCCTATGAACCGGGTATTTCTATGCTAGTCCAGACTCTACACCCTGGTGAAGTTGAATCTTCATCCCCTGGACTTGGAGGGACCCTAGCACGCGAGGGAGGCAAGTGGGAGATGAAATCCTGTGTGTGCTCAGTAGGAGCAGGAGGGAGAAAAGAGAATACTGGGGGTAAATCCGGTCAAAATGTGTCAGGTAAGAATGAAATTGTCAGCGAACTAAGTAAAAGTATTTTTAGAAGGAAAGGAAATCCTGCATCTGATTCTGTCTGTCCTGCTTGCAGAATCACCTGACTGCAGAGATCGCAGGCTCTGCAGCACAGGATGAATCCTAGTGGGAAGGGACAGGCCAGAGGGGTGGACCAGGTCCAGGTGGGCTAAGTTCAGCCCCTGGGGAAGGGCAGCTCTGCAGAGGGACTCCAGGGATCTCTGACCGGTTTTCAGTACCGTCCAGATTGGAGCGGATGGAGTCGTATAATTCTAACCAGTTGCTTCAAGTTGCTGGGCACACAGAGTGGATTCCGGGTGGGAGACTCCAGGGGGTGCCACCCTTGGGCACACAGAGTGCATGCTGGGTGGGGGACTTGTTCAGTCATCATAGCAGTCTAGGGGTGCGGCCTGCCCAGGGAGCCCAGGGGCAGTGGGACTGTCATAGCAGGATGTGATATACTCACCTCACAGCCCTGCAGAGTGGGGCGGAAGTGAGACTGTCCTGCAATTGAAACGGGGTCCAGGATATGGCATCTGGCCTAGAGGGGTCCCACGGGCGGATCTGCTGCTGACAGTGTATCCCGATACAGCAGGGTGCCAGCCACGTTGACAGGCATCTAGTCGCCCTGCCTTGGGAGGGGGAGGAGCGGTGTGGTATGCCTGCCGCACGGCATTATGGGAGAGGTGAGGCAGGAGCAGACAAGACTTGGGGTGGGAACCCAAGGAGCCAGTTGCACAGCCTCCCAACTCATGAATCCGTCTAACACCTCGGAGCTGCATGTTCTCACACGGCTTAGCTCTCCTGGCCTCGATGAACTCCGCCCTCTCAAGAGAGTCTGCGTATCCCATGTTGAAAATGCCATTCTGTCCGCGGTCACTGTTACCGTAATCATGAACACGTCCGCCATCTGCGTCACTATCAAGGGCAGCTTAGACCCATCCGTTCTGGCCCGTGTCCTCCTGCGCAGCTCAAGGGGCATCTGAAGGGGGCTCCACTGCCACCCGCCAGCACGCCCACCTCGACTCCTTCCGCGGGAGGCTCACGCCGCGTGGTCTTTCTTGCATTTGCATAATTCGTGCTGGGCCGGCCGCCCGGCGCAGCCAGCCTGCTCCCCGACAATCCCGTCCAGATTGGAGTCTCGGCAGCTGTAATCCATCATGTTTGGACTCGGGCCCGAGAGCTGGCGGTGGCTGTCCACTCTCGGGGACTGGCCTGGCCTGAGCCCGGCGAGAGCAATGATTGATTAACGTGCACAGACCGAATCGCTCCCTGTAATGGTGATGAATACCACCAGCCTCCCTGGCCATGATAGTTGTTTATCCGTTTTTAGACCCACGAACAGCAATCAAGTTTCCTCTGCCGGATATTAATTACCACGCAGCGCTGAGTGGGGAATGCGGCTTCTTTCCAGGGGCCCCATCTGTCATGGGGCAGTGGCGAGGGCAGGCTGGACAGCGTCTCCCCGTGAAAAGAATCTTCCAATACCAGCTTCCCAGTCGGCTGGGCCCCTGTTGCGGATTCTGAAATCGTCAACCGAAGCCTGTATTGTCCTTCCTTATGGTGGGAAGGCCTTGCCGTGCTGGGCGACCTTGTCCACTCAGCGGGGGAACCTGTGGGACCCCTCATTGCAAACTAACACACAGCTGTCCTTCAGGGTGAGGCCGGCCCTTCTCGCCGGCCTGGTCTGCCCTCCGTTCCCCAAGTTCACAGGGTCCTCACACAGCACAGATGACAGGCGAGGAGAAGAAAATTGTCTTCTTTGAGCCGCCTCCCGACCAGAGCATGCGGCTCAGTTGATGGAGCGTTTGCCTGGCATGCGCGAGGCGCTGGTTCGTGAGCGGGCATTGACGGCCATACCCCCCCCCAGCACCCTGTGGGAGTGGCAGGACCGTCAGCAGCTCAAGGTTCCTTTCAGTGCCGCAGCAACGTGAGGAAGGCGTGGGCCAAGTCAGACCCTTTCTGAAAAGTAAAGGGAAAATCTATGCATCTTACAGACGAGGAACCAACCACAGGTCCAGGAAGCTCACAATGGGAGGAATCTGTGTGCCCCACCAGGCAGGGGAAGGCCCCTAAGTAGGACAGGGGGTCAGGCTCCTGAGTCCTGCAGCGGACAGCTCCAGACCTCTGTGTGTCTGTCTGATAAGGCACAGGTCTGAAGTCCCATGATGCTCTGCTTTCTCTGATGTCCCATGATCCTCTGCTTTATATAAAGTATTGTGACACTCTACTTTGACGTCCCATGATCCTCTGCTTTGTAAGAAGTCCCATGATGCTCTACATTCTCTGATGTCTCATGATGCTCTGCTTTATATAAAGTACTATGACACGCTGCTTTATTTGACATCCCATCATCCCTTGTTTTGTTTGAGGTTCCTTGATCTCTGCTTTGCCTGATGTCCCATGATGCTCTGCTTTGTGTGAAGTCCCAGGATGCTCTGCTTTGTCTGAAGTCTCTCAGTGCTCTGCTCGGCAGGAGGAAGGGAAGCTCTGGTTTGCACATGAGACGGGAATCTTAGAACTCGCAGGCAGCAACCAGGGTGTCAGCGTTGGTCTCCAGAGCTTCCGTGCCAACTGAGGAATTAGTGTCTCCAGAGGCTGAGTCTCAGAGACAGACACTCTCCGTCCCTGACCTGGTCCCAGGAAGATGTATTTCCTTCTCTGAACACCATCTACAAGGAGTGAGGAGTATCAAATACCTTAAAACCACGCTCAAGGAATGTGAGGATGCTCGGGGAATGTGAAGATGCTTGGGGAATGCGAGGACACAGGGAACGTGAGGACACGAGGAATGGGATGTGTGAAAACCAGGATGGTCAGGGCAGACACATTTAAGGGACATTGCTCATCTTGCAGGATGATGGCTTGCAGGAGGGCATGCAGCTTTCTTCCTGTGCATGCAAACACTCCATTAAAATTCAAATATTCCCCGAAGAAGGATCAGTGGGCCAGAGAGTGGAGGGCTAGAGGTGCTGCGAGAGGCCTCAGCAGCCACAGCTAAAGGCTGCAGGATGGGTCAGAAAGAGAACTTAGGTGCCGGGCAGCTGGTGTGGAAAGGCCAGTCCAGCAGGGCATGGTGACGTCACTGTCCACTTGAACAGCTGGGCGGAGTCGTACCTACCAAAAGCTGAGCAGTGCAAATGGTGGGGACAGAGCCGCAGGAGGCGTGGGGGGAGGCAGTGGGGGGGACTGAAGGTCCACTGGCGGAGGGTGCTGCACAGGTCTTTAGGGATCATGGACGGGCCGAGTGAGGTGTCTTGGGGAGGCGACCCCAGCGGGAGCGAGCAGCCCCCCTGCTGCTTATCTGGACTGCTGAGGACTGTGCTATGTCCAGGGGCTAAGCTTCCAGAAAGCTGGAGAGGGCCTTCCTGTGAACTCTCAAGCTTGTCACCAGAGGATAAAAGGCAGCAGGACACGCAAGAAGGCGACCCCTAACAGGGGTTCACCACCCAGAAGGGTTGGCTGGAGCATTCATTCATTCATTCATTCATTCATTCATTCATTCAGTGGGTGTTATTGAAATCAGTAATGGTCAGGAGCAAGCAGAACACAAAGATCTCGGCGGCTGCCTCACTCTAGGGAATCCTCACGCACCAACCTGCAGATGAGACCAGCAAAGTAGACCAGTGTGTGCTGGATCCACACGCCACACAGCAGACACTTCAGACACCACACACACTGCGCATGCACACAGCAGGCCATATGCACACGCACACACCACACCATGAACACTGCAATCACACCACACGCAGTAAACATTTCACAGACACTTCACACACTACATACTGCGGAGCAGACCATACACACATGCACACACACACACACACACACTACACCACACCATAAACACTACAATCACACCATACATCAGACAGTTAACACTTCATAGAAATGTACACACTACATGCTGCACATAGCATACCATACAAACAGGCACACACACACCACATCATAAACACTATAAACACATCACACACCACACACAGCAAACACTTTGCCGACACCATACATGCTACATCCTGCACACACACACACACACACACACACACACACACACACACACACACACAATACCATAACCATTAAAAACACATCACACATTATACACAGCATACGTTTCACAGATACTACACATACTATACATTGCACAGAGCAAACCATACACCTATAGACACACATACACACACACACTGTAAACACTAAATACATCACATACCACCCGGCAAACACTTCATAGGCACCACACACGCACACACACACTCATCATAAACACTGCAAACACATCACACACCATATACAGCAAATACTTCACAGGCACCGCACATGCTACATACTGCACACGGCAGCCCCCCCCATAAGTACTACAGACATCATACACTACACATGCCGGACCCTCATGTTGCGCACCATGTACCCACCACAGGCATGAGAGGCACCATGTTGCACAGGTCAACGGCAGGCACGGACCCTCCTGTCTCATCCTCGGCAGGCTCCACAGCGGCCCCGGAGACGCTGCTGCGCTGTCCCAGGAAGTCGCCCTCTGGCTTCCCGCCCTCCCACCCGCCTCCCACTCCCACTCACTGCACGGGCTCCAGCCTTCACGTTTCTTGCTGTGACACTGGCGTGTGCTCCACGGCCAGTCCACGGATGTACCACGCCTGTGCACAGGGCCGGGCCTGCAGCTTCTGCGCGGAGCCACACGTGGCATTGTTTCCGTCGTGACCAGAAACAACCTGGGAGGACAGTTGGATGGCGAAGTGCACTGCGGCTGCCCTTTGTCTCTGTCCTCCAAGCACATGCTGACATACCGCATAGTGCTTGGCAGACCACGCATGCGCACGTGCACACACACACACGCACGCGCACACACACACACATGCGCGCACACACACACATGCGCACACACACGCGCACACACACACATGCGCACACACACCCTGAACACGGCAAACAGGACCAAGCACACCCTCCATGAAGTCCTTTCCCGTACACCCAAGTTCCTGACTACCACGCGTTCCCTCAGGTGTCCTGGGTGTGCTGGCCTGAGATGGTGCCCAGGTGACCTCTGGGGCCGTGGATGTAGCTCCGCCAGTCCTGGCTGGGGACATGTACCGCGGGCCGGGACGCAGCGGGCCGGGGGCACCCAGGGGAGCTGGTGCTGCCAGGCTGAGCCCTCCTCGTACGGCCCCATCTTCAGCTCCGGAAGCTCCCCACGCCCGGCAAGGCCTCAGTACGGGGGCTCAGCAAGGAGCATCTGGCAGTTCGGGGACCCCCCTCTCCCTGTGGGATCCATCCGCATGCTCGCAGGAGACCCTCCGACACACTGCAGCCGTCTCCTGCAGTCTTTGCCAAGTCACGTGCACATCCCAACTGGGTCTGCGCACTGAACGCTCTTTGGTTTATATCATAAGTTATGATTTATCATAGATGCGGCACAATGACTCTCATGAGGCTATGTGCATGCTGGGCTAGCCTCCTCCTCTCGGGAGATCTTCAGAGTGACGTCTCCCTTGCTGGGGAAGTGCGTCGCCAGGGCTCCGGCACAGGGACGCCCCGCAAAGGAGCACCCAGCAGGGCTCCCTGCACGGCGGGTGTTAGATTGTGCCCAGGTCTGGTGCCTTCGACTGCTCTGCGCGGCCCTGCAGGCCCGCCCTGGGGAAGGAAGAGGGCAGATACTCTGTCTGCGTTAGACTCACAGGGGTCCAGGAGGCAGGAGACAGCTAAATGCAGACGGGACCCACACCCAGTACTCGGAGCTGGTTTCTGGGGTGCAAAGCCCCTTTCCAGCATCGAAAGGCAGGGGTGCAGGGCCGGCATAAGTGAGCCGCACTTGCTGGGTATGGGAGACGCCAGGCAGGAGAGCAGAGCCCCTGGGCTTCTTCACCCAGACCCAAGTCACTTGCCCGTCGCCCAGCTTGCAATCCCTAAGTTGGGGGGCGGATAGCTGGAGCTGCTCTGGGAACTTGAGCTGGAGGGGGCTGTGAATAGAAGCCTCAGATAGGCTGAGCTACGACACTTCAGTCCCAGGGAAATCTGACGTCCAGACCCAGGGCTGTAGACCTGCACCCCAAAGGAACAAGGAACTGGAGCTGGCCCAGGAGGGTCCCGCCCACCAGTCGCCCGCAGATCTGTGTCTCTCACACGTGTGCCCCTACTCCCCCCACCCCCATCTCCCCCAGCCAGCGAGGCCCATGTCTGCGGCCAGGTCCAGACAGGACAGGAGCGCTCGGCCAAGGCGACGTTGTGGGAGCAGCTTACGGCGAGCAGGAAAATGAGCCCATCTGTCTTCTCACTTGGCATGTCAGTCAAAACCTGCCCGGCCTCAGAGCAGGGCTTCCTGCCCAAGGCTGCAGGGGCACCTGCGACTCTGATGCTGTGGTCTTCAGCCCGTGTCCTTGGCCTCCCACCGCAACCACCCCGTGGAGGCTGGAAAGGGCCCCAGCGACCCGCTCCGCTAGCAGGTCAGCTGAGACTGCTTGGCTGCAGCCTTGGGGGCAGACCCTGCCCAGTCCCGCTGTGCAGGCCCCAGGACGACTTCCAGCCTGGGACAGCCCGGGGTGCCCGGACCCTCCACATCTGAACACTGCCTGAGTCTCCCTGTGCCCAGCCTGGGGGAAGGGCGTTTCTCCAGAGGAATGGGATGGAGTTAAAATTGGATTTCTGCTCAGATTGATCATCTAATGTGATAGAAAAATATACAGTCCGGGAGCAAATTTAGATTTCAGTGAAAAATTAAACTGTTATAGCGAGTTGCCCACTGGAGCATTAAATGCATTCTCTCTGTGTAATTATATCTGCAGACAGCCATGGTGACGCGGCTGTCACTCCAGCTGCCCCTGGAGGCTGCGGGACACGGGCCCACAGATGTCAACCCGCACAAGGGCAAGGGGAGCCCTGATTGGTTTCCGGGCCGTCTTCCTGTGGTACTGTGAGGAGTCAGAGAACATCCTTCTGGAAACTTCCAGGACAACGCGGCTCAGGTACGGCCTTGGAAGAAGGAAGAGATGGGCAGGCAGATGCCAATATCGCTGCTCTGGGCTGTGACCAGGGACGCAGGTGGCAAAGCTTAGTCCTGCCAGCCGCTGAGCTGTGGCTTCTCCACGGGGCCCTCTGGAGATGGAATTCTTCCCAGCAGCGCCTCTGTGCACCCAGGTTTGTCATCTTGGTCATTAGCAGAGTAGTAATTAGGTTTTCCCCAGGCCTAGACGGTAGGATCAATAGCAGGGGGAAGCTCACATAATTGGATTGCTGTAAGGTCCCTTTACATTTCCCGTGTCATCTCCACTCCAAGGACTCCTCAAGTGCTGCCCCAGCTTGCCTGCCCGCGCTCTGATCACACGCGTGCACCCGTTTCTCAGATTGGGCCCAAGGTGCTTTTCTAAGTGGATGCGATAAATACGCAAGGGGAGATGTAAAATGGCCTGTGACAGACCACTGAGAGGAGGACCTCAGCGCCACCCCGAGGGACCATCTCCGACCTGACACAGTCAGTGGCTGCTGTGCCACTGGACACGCCCCGGCCACCCCCAACAAAGCCTTCTGAGCCCAGCGCTCTGGTGGCCTCTGCTGCCTCCTGCAGGGCGGACAAAGGATTGCAATGGTTCCAGGAGGGCAGGCCTCAACTCTGTGTGCGCCAGATGTCCCGTGTGTCACACATGCACCAAGTGCACATACACACACTGCCACAGTTCACCTGACTTGTTACTGATAAAAATCGCCATCAAATGGATTAAAGGAACAAGGGGTTTAATTTTCTCTTATGATGGTCTGGTTACAATTCTTGGTTCAGCCTGGCAGGAGAGCACGCACCATCGCCAAAGGGCCGAAGGAACTGGCCACACCATGTCCACATAGCAGCTGAGAGAGGGACAGTTCTCACTTGCCAGACCAGTATGTCTGGCCAAATATACAGGAGTGCCCACATCCGCAAGCATCCTCACCCGCCCGAGGACTAGGCCCACCCATCTCCTGCATGTTCATTGTGGGCTTAACTCAACCGCTGATGTTCTACAAAAGTACCCAGAGCTCAAACCCTCAACCGTCAGGTTAATACCTGTGTCTAACTATGACACACATGCACACACCATGCACAGATGCACATTCATATATGTACACATTTACATGTGAACTCACATATAGACACATACACACATCTACATACAAGTACACATATGCACATGCATGCTGTAAGTACGCACACACATGTACAATGCACTCATACATGTGCACACATATGCACATGAATCCACATACACAAATACGTTAATGCACAGGTATACGCACATGTACACATGCATATATGTAATGCATTCACAATGCACATATACCACACATGCGTATGAATGCACACACAGGTGTGTACACACATGAGCAAACGATGAGTGCATGCTTGCACACGTACACATGCATATATACATGTACACTAGCACACACGTATGCATGCATGCGTCAGTGCATTCTCACATGCACGCACATCTCACAAGCACCAGGTATGTACACGTGCATCCACATAGGTGTATGCACACGGCACACACATGCACACAAACAGTGCATCTCTGCTGTCACAGAGAACTAGGGGCATCTCTCGACCTGCCAACTTGCAGTGCCCTGAAACATTTAGCAATGCAGAGAATGTGCCCTGAACTTGAGGAGCCCGTAGGGACAGGGTGGGGGGCTCCAGGTTGCAGGCTGAGCTGTGGCCAGAAACTGCTGCTCCTGCCTTGTAAACGTCTTCTGTTGTTTCCAGACCGATCCCTCTGGTTGCAGGTCGGCAGTTCACTGCTGCTCTCAAAACACGGGTGCTGAGTTCAAACAGCTTCCTGCAGGGTTCACAACCTGCAGGGGCCCGGGGCTCGTGTGCAGGGCCCTGGGCTTGCGTGCAGGGCCTGGGACTCACATGCAGGGCCTAGAGTTCCTGTGCAGGGCCTGGGACTCGCATGCAGGGCCTAGAGTTCCTGTGCAGGGCCTGGGGCTCACGTGTGGAGCCTGGGGCTCCCGTGCAGGGCCCGGGGCTCGCGTGCAGGGCCCGGGGCTCCCGTGCAGTGCCCGGGGCTCACATGGGCTCAGTGTTCATCTTTGTGAGCAAAGCGCTGGATGATGGCAGGTCCCTGGCATCTGGCTTCCTTCCAGAGAGCGCATGGAGGGTGGGGAAGAGACCAGTGTATGTATATCTGCGTGTGTAGACATACATGTGCACATGTGTATACATGTGTGTGTATACATAAGTGTGTGTATGCCTATCTGTGTTTGCGCCTATGTCTGTGTGTGTGTGTACAGGTATGTATATGTGTACGTGTGTGTACATGCGCATGCATATATGTGTGAGAGAGAGAGCAGTGAAACTGAGGGGTCACAAGCAACCTATGATCTGTTATGAGATCACAAGGCACGAAGAGGACCTTTGTCTGCTCGGTAGTTCTCTAATGTCCACGGGTGCTCAGGATTCACAGAGACCTTCCCCCCAGTCCCCTCCCCCAGCACCCATGTGCCTTCACAATGCTCTGGCTGCTACGAGGCTTCCCAGAGAGGCTTGTGCCTCTCAGCCAGGCAGGGCCCACTCTCCATACATGCCTGGGCTTCTCCACTCGTCTGTTCCACCCAGTGACCCCCAACTCCACACTCACCCAGCCCCTGAGACTCTGGGACTCTCCTTCAGTAGCTCACCCAAAGGAGCTGCCCAAGTCACGAGTCACAGCAGACAGACTGAGCTGCCACTGGAGACCGTGATGCAGCCCCTGTGACGTCCACCACGCTTGTCAAGCCAGTGTGTCCAGCCTGTCCACGCAGCCCTCGACAGCACACTGTGCCGGGCCGCTGGAGATGAGGAAGCCCGGGGTCTCGGAGCCTCTGCTCCAACTCACTGTGCAGTGTGAAACCCCGCGACGGTGTTTGCAGACGTGAGTGCCACCTGCCTCCTGACTGACGGAAGCTTGGCTGGGACGGGGCCGAGAAACACAAACCCCAGCTGTCACACACCCATGTCGTGGGAAAACCAGAGCCAGCCATGTGGGCGTCTGCATCATTTTCTGAGAAAGACCCTCAGAGTCACACGGACCCTGCAGTGAGGATGCAGCTTGGCACCGCAAAGAAGCGCATGGAGGGGCTGCACAGTCAGGCACAGGTGTCAGCTGACAGGTGAGGACCTGACCTCTGGGCACATTCATAGAGAATTAATGGTTGGGTAAGCCCAGAGCAAACCTGCAGGAGATTGTCTAGCTGATGGGGAAGGCCCAGCCCATGGAGGGTGGGACTAGGCCCTGGACAGGTGAGCCAAGTAGAGGGAAGTGTTTGAGGAAGTTAGCATCCTTCTGTATACTTGGCCAGACATGCTGGACATGCTGCTCTGGAAGTGAGAACTGTCCCCCTCACTGGTGTGTGGATAGTATGTGGCCAGTTCCCTGGCTCTCGGCGCTGGTGTGAGCTGTCCTGGCGAGCGGACAAGAACTGCAACGACCATGAGAGAGCAAATCCCTCGTTCCCTTAAGCCTGTGGTCGTGCATCTACCCGTTCCAGTGAAACTTTATTTTCAGAGTCAGGCGGCAGCTGGCCTGGTTCTTGGGTTTCGGCTCCTGAGAGAACAGGACACAGCAGTCGACACGGACGAACAGCACAACATGAGAGGATGGCGTCAGCGAGGCCACGCTGCACAGGTGGGACAGACACACGCCGCCACCACCACGGAGTAAGGGACAGAGGAAAGGAGGAGGCAAGGAAGGAAAAGACGCAGAGATGGAGAGAGACAGAGACAGAGGGAAGGAAGGAATATAGGAAGAAAGGGGAGAAGGAAGGGGGAAGATGGAGGATGGAGAGAAAAGACAGAAGTGAATGGAGGAAAGAAGAGGAAGGATGGAGGGAGTAAAGAGAGGAAGGAGGGAAGGAAGAAGGGAAGGAGGGAAGAAGGAGGAAAGGAAGGGAGGAGAAAAGGAAGGAAAGAAGGAAGGGAGGAAGAGAAGGAAGGGAGGGAGGGAGGAAAGATGGAAGACAGGGAGGGCAGAGGCTGGCAGGAAGGAGAGAGGGAAGGGAGGGGACAGTCTCAGGTGGACCAGGACAGTCGGCCTCCGTGGCAGGTGGTGGGTCCCCTAGTTGGCCCTCGAGACCCTCTAGCTAGGCATGCGCCGTCCCGAGCTCTGCCCGTGTCCCTGCCTGGCATGTCGCTGAGCGAGGGCGGCAGAAGGAATGGCCGCCCAGGAAGCCCCCGCTCCTCTGCCCGGAACACAGCTCCCTGGACAGTCTGGCAGCCCCGCTGCCCGTCACTGTCAGAGTGGCCGGGCCACTGCGAGAGCCGGCTGTGATTCATTAGAGCGCTTTTCATCCGGTAAGTGCACTTCAAGGGTTTCACATGCCTGGAGACTCTTCAGAGCCGCGGGAGAGAGGTCACTGAGGGGGTGCAGGAGCAGCAGCTGCCGGCTCCCCGTTTCAGGCTCCCAGCAAGGATGGCGGGTGCTGGGGTGCGAGGGCCGTGCATGGTGACAGAGGTGTCTCTCCTGCCCTTAGACTCTTACACCTTCCCAAGCTCCGGCCCAAGAACCATGGGGGCAGGGGTGGGGGGGGGGGATGGGACAGCTGGCGGGAGCCGGTCGCGCTGACCCGCGAGAGCCCAGCTGGTCACTCCAGGAGTCCTGCGAGCGGTGTCGAGCTCAAACACTCCGGGGCAGTCAAGTTGACGGTCAGTCAGATTACGTCAGAGGCCGAGGGAACAGCAAACATGGAGTCCCCAACACGCGGGTGGGGAGTGCAGCCCCACGTCCTCCTGAGGATGACCGTGTTGGGGGGACTGTGCTCAGTGTTGGGGGGACTGTGCTCAGTGTTGGGGGGACTGTGCTCAGTGTTGGGGGGCTGTGCTCTGTGTTGGGGGACTGTGCTCTGTGTTGGGGGGACAGTGCTCTGTGTTGGGGGTTGTGCTCTGTGTTGGGGGTGAAATGAACTCAGAGCTGTTGGGAGCACAGTACAGAAGCCCCTCAAACAGTCGCGCACAGGCACAAGTCACAGCACACGACCCCGAAAGCCAGGGTCTCAGCGAGTCCCCCCCACTGCACAGCCACGAGGGCCACGCCTGTTAGAGCCACTCGTGTGAGAGGTGCACGGACAGGAAGAGAGCAGGATTGCTGGGGCGGGAAGCAGGGGGCGGAGCGTGGAGGTGACTGACCCCCTCACAGTGGCGCTAGCAACACAGCGACAGCATCTCGCATCACGCATGACCCCAAGGACAGGCAGAAGTGTACCCCCAAGCACGGCTCCTCCAGCACGCTCTGCCCTCTGCTGTCGCCAGAAGCTCCTTGTACCGGTTGTGACGGGTCCTTCCGTGTGTCTGCAGGCCTGCGGCTGATGACAACTGTCAACTCGACGACTGAGCACGGAGCCCTCAGGAACACCTGTGAACCGTCAGTTAAGACGAGGCTCTGAGGAGGCCCGTGACAGGTTCCTACTTGATTGGGAGGACCCAGTCCTTCGTGGGGGGCCACAACAGGGAGGTGGGTAAGCTGGAGAGAGCCGCGTGGCTGTGACGGACTGACCGGCTCTCGGCTCTTGCCGTGGAGGTGGTGGGGCCAGTTCCCTCGAACGAGGCTGGTGGGAACGCTCCCACCATCCTAATGAGCGGCAAAGAATCGTGCGTGCGAATAAATCTCCGCATCCCCTAAATAGATTGGTCACACATTCCTATTGGCCACTGAGGAATGACCTCTCCATCCAGAGGACAGCTGCTGACCTCACGGACTGCACAGTGAAGATGCCAGCTCCGTGGGCTTGCTGGAGGTCCGCTGGGAGTCCACGCAGACCAGCTGGGGCTCCTTAACTGGCTTGCAGGTTCCCATGCGGTCCTCGAGTGTGCAGAAGAGAGAGCTCTCGAGGGGCCAGTGCTCCTGCGAGGTGAGTGCTCCTGCGGGGCGAGTGCTCCCTCGGGTGAGTGCTCCCACGGGGTGAGAGCTCAGGCACACCGAGTCCCCTCCTGGAGCGAGCGCCCTCCCGGAGCGAGCGCCCTCCCGCCGAGCGCCCTCCCGCAGAGCACGTGCTCCCGCAGAGCGCTCAGGGTCCCTCTGAGCCTCGGCGTCTGGGCCATGTTCACTCGCGCTGTGCCTCCCGTGGATGCCCAGGACTCACCTCGCCCTCAGCAGTGGGTTCGTTCTGAAGAAATGGGCCTTGTCCTGGGAGTGAAAAACCACCGCTGATTGCAGGAGCACGTACGAGCGCGGGTGGTACGGTCGGCACTCGTCTGCAGCCGCTGCGCGGGCCTGGCTAACATCTGGCGCGCGTGCTTTGCCGCCTCGTCCCAGGACGAGTCACTGTTCTGTTTTCCGCGCTGCTTACGACTGGATTTTGTCGAGCTGTCGTGTTTACACAGACTGCACATCTGGAAACCACGGAGAAGCGACGCAAAGAAGCAAATGAAATAAAGGTGATGCTGAAGACGGCGTGGGAGAATCCGCGCGGAAGGAGACTTCGGGGTGTGGAGGAGGATCAGCTCTGGGCCAGGGCACAGAGATGCTCGCCAGCGCCCTGGAGCGCTCGTGAGACAGCAGCCAACGTTCCGGGCGCCAGGGCGCCCTCCAGACCAGAGGGAAGTGGCCGAGTGACCTGAGCTGGGGGTGGGTCAGCCTCCTGCCCGGCTCGCGCTGGCACACGCGGCCCGCCGACTCCACACGGAAGAGCTGCAGGGAAAACCAATGCGCGGTGGGAACCTCGGCGATCTTGGGCTGAGCAAAGAGGCGGCTCGCTCAGTACAGCGCTGGTTGCCACGCCCGGACCCGGGGGTGAGCCCTGCATCCATGTAGAAATCCGCTGTGGTGCTGCCCGCTTATAATCCCAGCGCAAGGGAGGGGTGTGGAGACTGGTGCAGGCCTGGGACTTGCTGGGCACCCAGCGCGACCAACCAGTGAGCCGGAAGCTCCATGAGAGACCCTGAGGGCAAAACACAGGGCACCTCCTGAGGACGACCCCATGCGCAGTGAGCCGGCACACACGGCACACACACAACACACACAGTGAGCCTGCACACACACACACACACACACACAGTGAGCCTGCACACACACACACACACACACACACACACACACACACACACGGCGAGCCTGCACACACACACACACACACACACACTGCGAGCCTGCACACACACACACACACACACACACACACACAGTGAGCCTGCACACACACACACACACACAGTGAGCCTGCACACACACACACACACACACAGTGAGCCTGCACACACACACACACACACACACACGGCGAGCCTGCACACACACACACACACACACACACACACACACAGTGAGCCTGCACACACACACACACACACACACAGTGAGCCTGCACACACACACACACACACAGTGAGCCTGCACACACACACACACAGTGAGCCTGCACACACACACACACCACACACACACCACCAGTGAGCCTGCACACACACACACACAGTGAGCCTGCACACACACACACACACACAGAGCCTGCACACACACACACACACACAGTGAGCCTGCACACACACACCACACACACACACACACACACACAGAGAGCCTGCACACACACACACACACACACACACACACAGTGAGCCTGCACACACACACACACACACAGTGAGCCTGCACACACACACACACACACAGTGAGCCTGCACACACACACACACAGTGAGCCTGCACACACACACACACACACACACACACACAGTGAGCCTGCACACACACACACACACAGTGAGCCTGCACACACACACACACACACAGAGCCTGCACACACACACACACACAGTGAGCCTGCACACACACACACACACAGCGAGCCTGCACACACACACACACACACACACAGTGAGCCTGCACACACACACACACACAGTGAGCCTGCACACACACACACACACACAGCGAGCCTGCACACACACTGCACATACACACACTGCACACACACAGGTATGAGCCTGTACACACTGCATACACAGAAGACACAGGACATCTAAGGACGATACCCCCCACAGTGAGCTTGTACGCACACACTGCACACACAGGAGTGAGCCTGTCATACTGCACACACACATAGATATAAGCCTGTACACACGCACACACATGGGTGAGCTTGCACACATACAGGTGTGAGCCTTTACATACTGCACACACACACACCACCCCACAAACACCCAGACACAAACACACAGGTGAGTCTGCACACACTGCACACACGGCACACAGTGAGCCTGCACACACAGCACACAGTGAGCCTGCACACATGGCACACACACAACACACACACACACAGTGAGCCTGCACACACAGCACACATACAGCGAGCCTGCACACACACACACACACACACACACAGTGAGCCTGCACACACACACACACAGTGAGCCTGCACACACAGCACACAC
This sequence comes from Typhlomys cinereus, assembly GCA_023101885.1. Lineage (NCBI taxonomy): Eukaryota > Metazoa > Chordata > Mammalia > Rodentia > Platacanthomyidae > Typhlomys > Typhlomys cinereus. Next base: position 1,270,647 of record JALPQD010000508.1, read on the forward strand.
ACACACAGCACACAGCGAGCCTGCACACACACACACACACACAGAGAGCCTGCACACACACACACACACACAGCGAGCCTGCACACACACACACACACACAGCGAGCCTGCACACACACACACACACACACACACACAGTGAGCCTGCACACACAGCACACACACACAGTGAGCCTGCACACACAGCACACACACACACAGTGAGCCTGCACACACACACACACAGTGAGCCTGCACACACACACACACACACACAGTGAGCCTGCACACACACACACACACACACAGTGAGCCTGCACACACACACACACACAGTGAGCCTGCATACACAGCACACACACACACACACACAGTGAGCCTGCACACACAGCACACACACACACACACACACAGTGAGCCTGCACACACAGCTCACACACACACACACACAGCGAGCCTGCACACACGGCACACACACACACAGCGAGCCTGCACACACGGCACACACACAAACACCCTCCACTCCCCGCAAGCACACACAGGTGTGAGACTATACACACTGCACATAAGTGAGCCTGTACACTCGCACACACTCTTACATGCACACATGCATACGTGCACATGTATGCACACATGCACACATTTGTGCACACATGCACATATGCCTTACATGCATACCCATACTTCACCAATCTTGGGTATTTGGAGGCCATTGCCTACTAACAGGAAAATGCTATCACACATGAAATGGACACACGGGGCCCAAGCCTGCTGTTTTAGCCACTGCTATTGTGACAACCATCTGTTATTTATCACCTCGTTAGTGCCCTGCAGAGCATATTTTTAAATATGGAGACATTTTACTTCAAGAATGTTGCATCTGGTGACAGAGGAACTTTGTGACGTGAGGCTGTCACTGGCAGAGGTGGATGGTTGCACCAGGCTTCAGAATTTGCCCTTTTGGAATGTCAGTGTGGTAGGGACACGGGGAAGAAGTTCAGTCCCATTCTGACAGATTCACCAGGGCACAGGGAGGATCCTGCTCCTTGCTTGGGAAGTCCTGAAACAATTCTTTAGGGTGTGGACATGTTTGATCAGAAATGTCTTCCATGGGCTCCTTCCCACTCGTCTTGGATTCTTTTTATCTTGATCTATGGTGCTTTAATCTTGTGTGTGCACGTGTGTGTGCAAGCAGTCTGTGCTCCTCTGTGTGTGCATGGGCATGTACAAGCAGGCTGTTTGTGTGTGCATGCATGCAAACATATGTTCATGCATGTGCATATGTACAAACATGTCAGCATATGTATAAACATGTATTCATTTTTGCAAGCATGTCTCTTCATGTGTATGTGTATTGTGGTGTATTCATGTACATACTTGTGTATAAGCATGTGCATTCATGTGTGTACAAACATGTCAGAAGCTATGTATTTGCATGTGTAGGAAGGTCTACTTGTGTGTATAATCAAGCATGTGTTAATTAGCTTGCACATATGTAAGCACTATTCATGTGTGTGTAGGTTTGTACTTGTGTATATGAACAAGCATGTCTATGTTCATGTTTGTGTGCATATGTACAAGCCTATGTTTGTTCTGTATGTGTGGAAGCACAGCTGTGTTCATGTGTGTGCAAGCCTGTGTTCATGTTCATGTGTGTGCATGTTTGTAAACATGTCTACTTCATGTGTATTTGGGTGCATGTGTGTGCAAACACATCTATGTTTGAGTTTGTGTGCAAATGTGTGTGCATGTGTGCATATAGTCAAGTATGTCTGTGGATGTGCACGAGTGTAAGCATTTGTGCTTACACAGATGTGTGCAAATACATGCATGTGCGAATTGTACCAATGTGTTCATGTGTTTGTGTGCACAAGCATGTTGGTGTGTGTGTACGTGTACAAGCATATGTATTTGTGTGTGTACAATCACATGTGAATGTGTGTAAGCATGTGGGCATGCAGGAAAGACGAAGAAAAGGTAAATGGAGAAAGAGACAGGCAGGAAGGTAAGCCAGGCACACGGCAGGACCCTATCTCGTTCTGAATGCTCACAGCAGCCTTTCAGAACTTTCCTGCTTGAACCTTTTACTTTGCCTTGATTCCCCTCGAATCAGTGGAGAGATGTCTGCTTCCTTTTTCTCGAATGCTTTGTCTTCTGAAGAGCGTTTGCTCCTCCAGCTTTCTGTTGAATGCTGAGCTGGGCAGGCCGGCTGTTCCCTCAGCGGCTCTTCAATGTCCACAGTCTGTCAATCGGGAGGGGGTTTCATGCTTCCACCCACGTGCTCATTTTTTCCATTTTTGTGTCTGTGTGTGACGTGCATGTGTGAGCCTTGGGTTCATGTGAGTGTGGGCATGTAAGTGTGCATGTTGTGTGTGCAGGTGGTGCGTGTGTGTGTGTAAGTCTGAGGCTGATGTCAGGACTTAGCCCTGATCACTCTTCCACCTTATACTTTCGAGGCTGGGTCTGCAAGCTCAGATCTTACAGATGGAGCTAGTGTGGCTGGCCAGGTTGCTCTGGGCTCCTGGTCTCTACTTCCCAGGGTGGGCCGCCATATCCATCGGCGTCCAGCATGGCTACTGGTCCTTTTGCTTTCACGGCAAGTGCTTTAACCTGTTCATTGCCAAGCTATCTCCCCGCCCCGTGCATGGATCCACTTTCTGTATGTCGAAGCTGTTTCACTTTGCTCTTCTACAATGATTTTTATTATTCCCACTTGAGGCCACAGTAAGCTTCACACTCCACATGGGGACCTGTGTTTCTGCTCCAAGAGGGATGAGTTTTAAGAGAACTTCCACGCAAAATTCCAGGGATTTAGAGACTTTTCTGTACGTCTTTCCCGTCATCACAAGTGATGACTGGGTTGACTTCTGGCCGAGCTCCCTGTCTACGATCAATTTTATTTGTGTTGCATTTTGCGAGCTCATCTAACATGGCTGCTTGGTCTCATGTCTGTGGCAGGATAGGCAGCCAGGGCTGGGAGTCGCCAGCCTGTCTACACAGCTGGGGCTGGGAGTCTCCAGCCTGTCTACACAGCCAGGTGCTCAGACGAACATCTACTTCTTGATGCTGCGGTTGGTCAGTTTCCCAGATGACCAGGTCAAGGCTGTGGGCACCTGTCCCCAGTAACTCTGAACCCAGCAAAGCCTCCCGCCCAGCACGTGTCTGGCCACTGCTCCCCGCCTTGCTTCCCGGCATCGCTCCGCAGCTATCTGGGCCTGGGACCTGTCCAATTTGGTGTGATTTTGTGTTTCTGCTTTCATTATTGGAGTCCAGTCACTCCCCTTCCTTTTTGACCACGTGACTTCTGTGCCACATGGCATGAACACTTCCTGGGGAGATCTCACAACCCTTTATCCGCCCCAGATAGAAGTTTGACAACGGACCAAAGAAACAATTGTACTAGGGTCCTACTTGCCGAACCAACAAGTGTCACTGGGTTTACTCACAGAAGTGGGGGAGTGAGGGTTACTGGCAGGAGCAGGGACACCTCATTACAGCCACATGCCCAGAGAGCCGCCCAGCACCTGAGACTCACAGATGCTGCACCCCGGGGAGCTTTGTGGGACTTGCTAGGAGACTGCTCCAGACTTCTGGACCAAGGTCTCCCAGAGGCTGGATCATTCGCCAGCCTCTTCCTGCAAACTTTTTGGCTGGTCTGCTCAGGGGTCAGCTGCGGCTCAGCAGTCCCTTATATCTGCTTGGTGGGCTGGGGCGAGGGGTAGGGGCGTCTCCTCCCCAGCAGCCGTTTCCTGGTTTTCCATATCCTGTAGGGAGCCCCGCCCCAGCTTGTCGGTTTCAGGAGCTTCCTGAGCCCAGGGGGTTGCTGATTTGACTTCCAGAGACGCCCCCCAGGGTAGGATGTTTCTACTTGTTAAACCACATCCTCCCTCCCTAGACTGGGGCAAAGTCCAAGATGGCTGCCCAGGGGGACAATGCCTTACTATGGTGAGGGGCTCAGACACTGACGGGGGCAAAGGCTTCCAGTCTGAGAAATGAAGCTCAACTTTATCTGACGTCTACTCTTAGAAATAAGAAAACCACATCTGGCCCACTGCCCTGCAGGATGGCAGGCGAGCTTAGTTCTCACGTCCCTTCACAAAGGTTGGAAACTTCTTCCAGGCTCTTTACCAGCCAATAAGCCCCAAAGCATCTTTCCCACGGGACTTCTTGTATTTGAGCAAGACTCTAGAGTTCACTCCTGGAAGGTGCTGCCATGCCCTGCGGGGTCCCCCGGCTTCTGTGTGCCTTCTGTCTGTGCTTGTGCCAGGCCTCACGCCCGTGTCCCCACACCTGTGTCCTCACACCTGGGTCCCCACACCCCGTGTCCTCACACCTGTGTCCCCACACCTGTGTCCTCACACCTGTGTCCCCACACCTGTGTCCTCACACCTGTCTCCTCACACCCCGTGTCCCCACACCTGTGTCCTCACACCTGTGTCCCCACACCTGTGTCCTCACACCTGTCTCCTCACACCCCGTGTCCCCACACCTGTGTCCTCACACCTGTGTCCCCACACCTGTGTCCTCACACCTGTCTCCTCACACCCTGTGTCCCCATACCCTGTGTCCCCACACCTGTGTCCCCACACCTGTGTCCCCACACCTGTGTCCTCACACCTGTCTCCTCACACCTGTGTCCCCACACCTGTGTCCCCACACCTGTGTCCCCACACCTGCGTCCTCACACCTGCGTCCCCACACCTGCGTCCCCACACCTGTCTCCTCACACCTGCGTCCCCACACCTGCGTCCCCACACCTGCGTCCTCACACCTGTGTCCCCACACCTGTCTCCTCACACCCCATGTCCCCACACCTGTCTCCTCACACCTGTGTCCTCACTTCCTGTGTCCTCACATCTGTGTCCTCACACCTGCGTCCCCACATCTGTGTCCTCACACCCCGTGTCCCCATACCTGTCTCCTCACACCTGTCTCCTCACACCTGTGTCCTCACACCCTGTGTCCCCACACCTGTGTCCTCGCACCCTGTGTCCTCACACCTGTGTCCCCACACCTGTCTCCTCACACCCTGTCTCCTCATACCTGTGTCCTCACACCTGTGTCCTCACACCTGTGTCCCCACAGCTGTCTCCTCACACCCTGTCTCCTAATACCTGTGTCCCCACACCTGTGTCCTCACACCTGTGTCCTCACACCTGTGTCCCCACACCTGTGTCCTCATACCTGTCTCCTCACACCTGTGTCCTCATACCTGTGTCCTCACACCTGTGTCCTCACACCTGTGTCCCCACACCTATGTCATCACACCTGTGTCTACATACCTGTGTCCCCACACCTGTCTCCTCACACCTGTGTCCTCATACCCTGTGTCCTTACACCTGTGTCCCCACACCTGTGTCATCACACCTGTGTCTACATACCTGTGTCCCCACACCTGTCCTCACACTTGTGTCCTCACACCTGTCTCCTCACACCTGTCTCCTCACACCTGTGTCCCCACACCTGTCTCCTCACACCTGTGTCCTCATACCCTGTGTCCTTACACCTGTGTCCCTACACCTGTGTCCCCACACCTGTCCTCACACCTGTGTCCCCACACCTGTCCTCACACCTGTGTCCTCACACCTGTGTCCCCACACCTGTGTCCCCACACCTGTGTCCTCACTGTGTCCTCACACCTGTGTCCCCACACCTGTGTCTCCACAGCCCCGTGCCCCGTGTCTTCATGTCCTTATGCCCCCGTGGCCTTGTGTCCTTGTACCCCATGGCCCCGTGACCTCTGTGCCACCCTGACCTTGTGTGTCCTCCTCCCATGGCTCCCGTGGCTCCCTGACCTTGGCCCTGGGGTCGCCGTGTCGCCCTGACCTTGGTCCCGGGGCCCCATCCCTGCTGCTGTTAGCTGTGGGCTCAGGAGACGGAGGAAGCTTTGTCAACTACTTTGTCTGAAAAGTAAAATCCGTGACAGTCTTTGACTCCAGGTCCCCATCGCCCAGGCGGCAGAGAAGCCTTGACCAGCATGCTCAGCGCCTTCCTAGGCGTTGAAGTTAATTACTTGGGAGACGCCAATCCCCCCTTCAAGTTTTCATTCCTGCATCTTTAATCAATGGGTGTGGGGAGGGTCGAAATCAAGTATACGGAAGATTTTCTTTTTTCCGGAGTAATTTATCCCAAGCCGTTAGGATCCTTGGCCGCACTCACCGGTTCCTAATGGTTACTGACCCCGGCTGTGCCTGGAGCGACTCAATCCAGAGGGAGGTCAGCCCGCTCCACCTCGGGGCTCCCAAACCTCAAGGTCAAGCGCCTGGCTTTGTCTGCAGACAGGAGCCAGACCCAAGTGGCCCCAGAGCAGCCTCAGAAAATTAATAGTGTAATTAACGGAAGTCATTACTAAACCACACAATTAACGTCTGCGAGCAGAGCTCCGCCTCTTGGAGCTCCCCGAGCGCCAATGAACAGGCTGAATAGACACTCACCAAGCTTCTTTGGCACCGTGACTCCTGCCAGGTGGGCTGAGGGACCAACGCCCACGGGACCACCCGCGCTCGGCATGCGAGTCACAAGGTTGCGACATCGTCCACGTGTCAGAGCAGCGCACCTCGGGCCCTGCGAGGCTGCAGGGGCAGCGAAGCCCGCGGTGGGAGGCACCCGCCCCCCGGGCTCCCGCTTTTACACGGGCTTTAGCGGTCACTTACATGAAGGGAAGGAAGGCGAAGTTCGAGGGATCTCTCGTTTTCCTTCCTCCTGGTCACTCAAGACGGTTCCACTGCTCTTCTGAGGCACCGAGGAGACCCCATGGGCAGACACGTTCCCGTCTTAAGACCACGGGCAGCACAGCACAGTGTGACAGCTGTAGGGGGACAGCTGCCCACGGTGCCAGCGTCCAAGATGCCCCCAGTGCCCCTCGCTCAGAGCTTTGGGCATGTGCTGAGATCATGTGTCTCATCCATGACATTTGAATTCATACTTTCAAGCAACTATACACTTTCCCGTATAATTAAAGTCTAATTTGGTGTCAAGGATACAGTATCCTCAGGAATACAGTTATGAGTGTATGCATTCTTTTCTAATTTCTTGAAAAGAGTCATGAAAAGGGAGTTTTTCAGTTTCTTGGGAGGAAATTTGAGCCTATTTGTTCTCTTTTTTCTCTCTTTCATCTCTCTCTCTCATGGGACACGGAGTGCGGGCTCTACCTCAAGGTGGAGGGTGGAGCTACCACGTGGGATACGTACATGTGAACTAATGCTATTAATGTGTTAATCCATAACCACACTCCACATTTAAACATGGGATGATAGACTGCATGCTAATATGCAATGACAATCGTGTATTAACACACAAACTCCATGTATAAGCATGTAGTACACCACATAGTATCATGCAATGATATCTACGTGTTAACACAGTCACAGTCCACTTGTAAACACATGATGATGTAACATATAATATTATTTAATGATAACCATATACTCCGTGTATAAGCACGTGGCACACTGCATGGTACACACAATGATATCTACGCGTGAACACAGCCACACGCCGTGTATAAGCACGTGGCACACTGCATGGTACACACAATGATATCTACGCGTGAACACAGCCACACTCCGTGTATAAGCACGTGGCACACTGCATGGTACACACAATGATATCTACGCGTGAACACAGCCACACACCGTGTATAAGCACGTGGCACACTGCATGGTACACGCAATGATATCTACACGTGAACACAGCCACACGCCGTGTATAAGCACGTGGCACACTGCATGGTACACGCAATGATATCTACGCGTGAACACAGCCACACGCCGTGTATAAGCACGTGGCACACTGCATGGTACACGCAATGATATCTACGCGTGAACACAGCCACACGCCGTGTATAAGCATGGTAATACCCAATGATACCTGTGTCTGAGCCTCGACCCTTTTCACTTCAGCCATTTTCTTTCTCAGAAGTTCTAGGCTAAGTCGCCACATGGACATGAAATAACACAGGACAAGTGATCACCTGCTGACGGGAGGCGTGAAGTCAGCTGTCGTGCCTTGCTGGGACATGAGCAGAGCATGCTGGCTGGGCACAGACACGGGCACAGAGATGCTGGCTGGGCACAGACACGGGCACAGAGATGCTGGCTGGGCACATGGAGATGGGCATAGTGGAGATGCTGTCTGGGCACATGGACATGGGCACAGAGAGATGCTGGCTGGGCACATGGACATGGGCACAGAGAGATGCTGGCTGGGCACATGGACCCAGGCACAGCACTACCCACTGTGGCCCTTCAGGAGACAAGGCAGGAAGCTACATGTGTCTGAGAACCACATGTGCTTTGCTCTTGAGACACAAGCCAGCCTCGATGTCCTCTGTGGGCACACAGAGTGAGACACAAGCCAGCCTCGATGTCCTCTGTGGGCACAGAGTGAGACACAGCCAGCCTCGATGTCCTCTGTGGGCACAGAGTGAGACACAGCCAGCCTCGATGTCCTCTGTGGGCACACAGAGTGAGACACAGCCAGCCTCGATGTCCTCTGTGGGCACACAGAGTGAGACACAGCCAGCCTCGATGTCCTCTGTGGGCACAGAGTGAGACACAAGCCAGCCTCGATGTCCTCTGTGGGCACAGAGTGAGACACAAGCCAGCCTCGATGTCCTCTGTGGGCACAGAGTGAGACACAGCCAGCCTCGATGTCCTCTGTGGGCACACAGAGTGACAGGGCGCTCGCAGCCCTGTGGAAGCGGGGCCTGTGCAGGCTGCCACAGTGCTCTGCAGAGATGGGGGAGCGCAGGGTGGGGCTTTCCTCCCTGCTGGGCACTTCACGCTCGAAACAAATGCAGACTTTTCACGTGGGCCTATTCGTGATGCTCACACGGGTCCCACTGAATTGCTTCTGCTGTTTTCTGTGTGCTTTAAACATTTCATAATTAAAATAATGTTTTCAAAGATTAGTATTTAATAACGTGTGTACACACGGACCCAGCTGTCCATAGATGTGGGCACAGAGCTGTCCCCAGCAGTCAGGCCGTCCCTCCACAGTCAGATTCCACCAGGCCTGGGGGTGGAGGGGGAGGCCACAGGGGCAGCCCAGGCAGGAGGGAGACTGACCTCGGACCACCCACCCGTGCGGACTGAAGAAGGTCTCAGGCAAACCCACCCGCCCATGGGAATGCCCGAGCACGCAGCAAGCAGGTAACAGCTGGAGACCCCGGCACAGCAGCCTCGTGGACTCCAGATGTCACTCGGGCGAGGGATTAGAACAGGGCGGAGACAGAACTATAAACTTTATAAATGTCACTGCTTCAGGCTTTCATCAGGCTTTCATGATCATCCCATGTTCTGATGCCACCCAGAGTCACCGGCCCCGGCTGTGCATGTCCCGCCTCTTTTCTTCTCTCTCTCTCTCTCTCTCTCTCATCTCCTTTCCTAGCTTTCTACATCTCTCTGTTTCTGTGTCTCTCTGTCCATCTTTATTTTTTCCCTTCTCTGTTTCTCATTTTTTCCAGCTGTAGGCATAAATGTTCACATCATATTCTGAAATAGCTTCTTTGATCTAACTTCTCTTTTTCTTCCAATTGGAGGTGTTTGTTTCTCCAGGCATGGGCCTCCCAGGTCGGTTATCTCCACGGTTGACCTCCGCTCCGCAGGTTCTGAGCAGGCGTCTTTACCCTCTAAGCCATTTCCCCGGCCCAATAGCTGTGGTCCCCAAAGCAGCTTTGAGTGTAACTGGTTATCTGGGAATCTTCCGGCAGCATAGAGACCCTCCGATGCTTTCACGGGAGGAAGAGGAGGGCACACTCGGGACTCACAGAGGGCAGGAGCACAGCAAGCGGAGCCTCTGCCACCCCAGCACTCCAGGCGGGTACCTGCACACAGGGGCGAGGGCTGGGGGCGGGAGCGTGGGGGGTGAGGGCATGGGGGGTGAGGGCATGGGGGGTGAGGGCGTGAGGGGTGAGGGGCGTGGGGGGTCTGGGCGTGGGGGGTGAGGGTGTGGGGGGTGAGGGGTGGGGGGTGAGGGTGTAGGGGGTGAGGGCATGGTGGGTGAGGGCATGGGCGTGAGGGCATGGGGGGCATAGGGGGTGAGGGGCATGGGAAGTGAGGGCGTGGGGGATGAGGGTATGGGGGCATGGGGGGTGAGGGGCGTGGGGGGTGAGGGCGTGGGGGATGAGGGCGTGGGGGGTTAGGGCATGGGGGGTGTAGGGGGTGAGGGCATGGGAGGTGAGGGTGTGGGGGTGAGGGGCTGTGGGAGGTGAAGGGCGTGAGTGTGTGAGGGGCATGAGGGTGTGAGGGCGTGGGGGTGAGGGTGTGGGGGGTGAGGGGCATGGGGGGTGAGGGGCATGGGGGGTGAGGGCTGTGGGGGTGAGGGCTGTAGGGAGGTGAAGTGGTGGGGGAGGTGAGGAGAGTGGAAGAGCAGAGGCATGTTTCTAGCTTACTAGTCTTCTGCACTGCAGGCGAGTCCTGTCTCCATCTTACCTACCAGTCCAGCAAATGATCCCACGCCCCGTGGGCTGGGCCTCCTCACATTATTAGATTGAATGATCCCACGCCCCGTGGGCTGGGCCTCCTCACATTATTAGATTGAATGATCCCACGCCCCGTGGGCTGGGCCTCCTCACATTATTAGATTGAATGATCCCACGCCCCGTGGGCTGGGCCTCCTCACATTATTAGATTGAATGATCCCACGCCCCGTGGGCTGGGCCTCCTCACATTATTAGATTGAATGATCCCACGCCCCGTGGGCTGGGCCTCCTCACATTATTAGATTGAATGATCCCACGCCCCGTGGGCTGGGCCTCCTCACATTATTACCTCCCACAGGTGGACCTGCTAACGAGTCCTCGCAGACATACCTACAGGCTCAGGGCTCATTTGACCAGCTGGCACCTGCAACTAAACTGCCAGGCTCCATCTACTTTCAACGTGACAAACAAATGTATTGCTTTTAAACTAGAACCTTCCGCTCCTTATCCCCACAGATTTTTCATTCTTCTTAGGGTGTTGTGTTATATCCTTGTAAAATGTGTCCAGTCCAACATTGAAAGTTCCCACAGTCCAGTTTTAAAGTGTTCTAGTCATTAATAGTTCAGTTCCAATATTTTAAAAGTTCAGTCTCTTTGATGCCTATAAAATTTAAAAAACAAGTCCAGTATTTCCAACATATAGCAGCATAAAATATACATTCTTATTTTAAAATGGAAGTATCAGAACACGGCTAGAAAACATAAAGTCAAAGTCTGATCAAAGTCCAGCAGGACAAATACCACATCGTGTAGCTTCACGTCTGTCCTCTGTCTCCTGTCGTGTTGTCTGTGGGCTCCGACGCGCTGGGAACGCCCATCACTCCATCTCTGCCGACGCACAGCCTCTCAGGGACAACTCTCATCTGCAGCCTTCCTCGCTGACTGTCCCCTGGTTCTGACTCTGGTTTCCATTACCACAGGCTTCCTCTTCCTTTGCAAGGGCTCTGTTGCAGTCGCCTGCCTGGTTGCTGATAAATTACTATCAAATGGCTTAAGGGAACAAGGGGTTTATTTCCTTATGACTGTCCGGTTACAGTTCTCAGTCCAGCTTGACGGGAGAGCACGCACCAACACCAGGGCCGAGGGAACTGGCCACACCATCACCACATAACGACTGAGATGGACGATCCTTACTTGTCAGACCAGCATGTCTGGCCAAGTGTAAGAAAGATGCCGATTTCCTCAACCAGCTCTCAGTATTTTATTCACCTGTTCAAGGCCTAGTCCCACCCACATGGGCTGGGCCTTCCCCGACAGCTAGACAATCTCTTGCAGGTTTGCTCTGGGCTTAACTTAACAATTAATTCTCTATAAATGTGCCCAGGGCTCAAACTCCCAACCATCAAGTTGACGCCTGTGCCTAACTATGACACTCCACCCCTTGTCAACTTGACACAAACACAGCAATTTTTAAACTGTAACCTTCAATCCTTGTCCCCACAGGTCATAAAAGTTATCTTAAAGATATAAATACATTTCATTTTATTAATTCTAAAAGTCTAAAATTAAAAATTTCTATAATCCAATTTAAAATGTCAGTCATTAAAAGTTCAATGAATAAAATGCTGGAACTGAAAGTCTCTCTTTAAATATCCCAAATCTTTTAACTGTAGGAGTCTATCAAGTTAAAATAAGTTAACTACTCCAACACAGATAAAACATCAAAATAGAAGCATCTTCACAATAAGAAAATATCAAATTAGAATAAAGCTCAGCAAATCAAATACCACATCCTGTACTTCAGTGTCCATCTTCTGTCGCTCGTCGCATAGTCATGGTGGTGCAAAGATTCTAGGCCTCCCAGTCCCTGTTTGCAGCTCACAGCTGTAGAAGCAGAGTTCCTCTGAACCAGGCTGAATCTGCACTCGCAGCCGTCCTCAGCATGCACCCCATGGTTCTGGCATCGCCAACAGGACTCTGGGTTCCCATCGAGCTCTGCCTGATCTTATCTGCTCTGTCCACTGGCTTGTCTAGCCCCAAATTTCAAAGTTCACATTTGTCCAACAGAAGTTCAAGAGGGTAAAAACCAGCGTGGTCTAGTTTGTCCCACTTCTCTAGAACAAATCGTCTCTTAGTTTCGAGAAACATCCCAGTTCTCTGACATCAACTATGTCTTAGCCTTGTGTTTCTGTCTCTTGATAAGCATATGACCCAGTGACTCGGGGAGCCGGGACGTCATTCGTCCTCATGGACCTAGGCTGCCGTTGATTGTGGTGACTGCGGAGCTGCACCCACCAGGAGCCTGGGAATCGCGCCACGGCCAGAGGAAGAGCTGGCAGCGGGCCGACTTTCCCGCTTGCCAGGCTGCCGCGCTGCCACCGGTCCTCTCTCCGTCTTCTCTGTCTGCCCAGCGAATGGCCCCGCCCGCTGAGGAAGGTGTTCCCACACCAGTTAGATCAGCGCCTTGCACGCTTGCTCAAAGCTCACCCGAAGCGAGCAACTCTTCACACACTCGGCCGCAGCTCTCAAGCCGTGCGTGTGTCTAACTGCCACACCGAATGTCCTTCCTGTCCAAGGAAAGCTGCCCAGCAGCTGACCTGCGCAAACTGTGCATCTGGAGAGACATCGTTTGAGTTTTCTGAAGCGTCATAAGCGCCCACTGGAGTCTGGGTCTGTTCTGTTGGCACACACCGGTCCACCTGGCCCGGAGACGAGCGCGGGCAGCACTGAACTGGAGGGCCGGGCCACACACCTGCGCACGCTCTGACACGGCAGAGGCCACGTGGACGGGAGACGGGGCCGAGGTTGGAGACGGGTCAGGCTCCATTCCCTGGGGAAATATTGAAGCAAATATTTCAAAAATGACTAAATACACATGTCAGGAAATGACTGTTTTATACGTTATTAGCTCTGCCCCAGGTTGAAATGTTTCAATTTTTTAAAAGATCAAATGTGAAGCTGTTTTTACACCAGATGGGGCTGTCAGTGGCCTGGGACTCGGTGTGAAGGGCTCTGTGTTGCCACCAGTGGGGCCAGGAGACAACGGGCAGTGCCTGGCTCGGAGGCCAGACTGAGGCAGATGCACGGGCTCACATGCTGTTCTGCATGTACACAGAGCGTGTACACGTGTGTGTGCGTGCTTACTCTAGATGCATAGCCTGTGCCATTGGGTAAATGTATGACTGTGTCTGTGTGGATCCTTGTGCAAAGCTCTTGCTGAGGGTGTGAGCCTGTACCATGCGGCCACACACATGTGCAAGCGTCCGTGCATGTGGTTCTATGTCTCGTGTTCTCTGTGATGGGCACACACAGTCTATTGTGGTGTGAACAGTGCATCTACCTGTGTGGGTAGTATAAATGTGTTTCTGTGTCCAGTGATGTCTGCAAACATGTGCATACAATGAGCACGTGCGTCCATAGAGGTTCATGTGCGAGCACATGTCTACTTGTGTATTATACCTACTCATTGTGTATCGGCCTATGTGTGTGAATGTGAATTCACGCGTTTCTAGGTCTAATGCTGTTTATGGGTGTGTGCGCGCAGTGTGCCTGTGAACAAATGCACACGTGCATGAGCACATACGTACCTATGTACTATGCATTTCATTGTGTGTCTGTGTATAGGTGAAGGTGAATACATACATTTCTGCATGAAATTATCTTTCAACATGGTCACACACTGTGCATACATTACACACATACATCTATGTGAGAAGATGCATGAAAGTACTCAGATGTACATAAATTTACAGGTAGCACTATATAGCAACATGCATGTGTGGGGCTACATGTGAACTCATGGGTATATATGCATGTGCTTAGACACATGTGGAAAGGAATGTATATGTGAGAACAGATGCTAACATGTGCTAACATGTACATGTGACCTACATCCATGTGCTCAAGACTGCATTGGTGTTCACCTGCATGAGCGAATCAATGCTTGTGGATAATGGCTGACCACATCTTCGAGGGAGCCTGAAGTCTGAATCTGGCCTCTGGCATTTCCTGAAAGTTCTGCCACAGAGTGTCATCCTGCCAAGTCACTGAGCATCGCTTTGACAGTGCAGGCGGGCATTGAGTGCATGTGAAGGACAGGAGTGGGGAGATGTGTGTGGGCTCTTCTGACCCCAGAGAGGACATGGGCCAGCGCGTCTGCCCAGCAGCTTGGCCTCAGAGCACCGAGTGGTAAACGAAGAGAGTTGAGGACATGTGTGAGAAGACGCATCTGTGTCTAGAAGGGGACGGCGTATTGCTGCTGCCGCTGCTGCTTCTGCTGCTGCTATTGCTGCTGCTGCTGCTGCCGCTGCTGCACCTCCAGCCTCATTCTCATCATAAGCCAGAGGGTGTCAGAGGCCAGGGGCCCCCCTGGAGCTGTTTACAGAGGCCGAGCTACTGTGCACGGGCAACACCAGGCTGGGAGAGCGTGGAGGACAAGGAGGATATTAAAATGCAGGGCAATGGTCAGATAGGCGGACACATGTGACCGGGCGGATATTAGATGGATAGTCCGTCCGGAGAGGTGCCATGGACACTTCCGGGAGGATTTCCAGTGACACAAGGAAGCTGCTGACTGAGTTCAGACAGGGTGAGGGGGCAACCGAGCAGCAGGTACGCTGGGCGCCCCTCGCTTGACCCGCACCCGGGCTGTTCACAAGGGAGCGGTCAGTGTGGGACCCGGCACGAGGCGGCTTCCAGTTCATGCTGTATCTACCTCAGGCAGCACCTGGGACGCTTCCCTGGGTCTGGGGGTCAGCACCTTGAGACACTTCCCTTAGCCTGGGGGTCAGCACCTTGAGACACTTCCCTGGGCCTGGGGGTCAGCACCCTGGGACGCTTCCCTGAGCCTGGGGGGGGGCACAGGATTTACAAACACAGCAATTCCTCGGGTTTCAGGAACACAACACAGAGACCACTGACTCCGCCATAGATAGTAGGACAGGGCCTCACCTGTCGGAGCAGCAGGGACTTCAATGACAACTGCAAGAAGCCCCAGCTCGGTCCTGTGGCTCCCGTAGACTGGATCACACCTGTTTGTCAGGAAAGGCTCTGTCCGCCTGACACCAGGTACTGGGACAGGCCAAGTGGTCAGTTCACGCGCAGACACTCAGAGGGACAGACCAAGTGGTCAGTCCATGTGTGGACACTCCGTGGGACAGCCAGGATGGTCAGCCCACGTGCAGACACTGTGAGACAGCCAGGATGATCAGTTCTTGTGCAGACACTCCGTGGGACAGCCAGGATGGTCAGCCCATGTGTGGACACTGCGAGACAGCCAGGATGGTCAGCCCACGTGCAGACACTCCGTGGGACAGTAGTTACCTGTTCTCACAGGCCCCAGTGTGGTCATGTGAAGATGTGACTCCTGCATGCTGGAGAGTCACACAGAAGGAGCGCTGGCCGTTGAAGCTTGGCACGCCAGTTACTTCAATATTTACTTTGTTGAACACATGCAAGAATGCTCAGGATAAAAATATCTGCCTTTGCTCTAATTCAATGCATCTCTCATCCTCCCCAGACCGCTTGCAGTCATGTGCTGCTTGCAGGATGGAGAGGAAGGTGGGGAGGAAGGTGGGGAGGAAGGTGGGGAGGAAGGTGGGGAGGAAGGTGGGGAGGAAGGTGGGGAGGAAGGTGGGGAGGAAGGTGGAGAGTCATGGCCTCCAGTGGGACACTCGCATCTCCAGGACCTGCTCGCCCCACAAAGGCTCCCGAGCCTGCTTCACGGCTGGACGGCACCCCTCGCAGGCCCTTGGTGAAGCGGTGGTGGGAGGGGGACAGGGGCAGATGAGAGGGGAGAGCGTCGGGCAGAAGGGCGAGGAGAGGGCAGCAGTATGTGCCACACAGCAGCTGAGTGCGAGCTGCCCCAGGAGCCTGTGAGAGGGGGGGGCCCACCGAGGAGCTGGCAGGAGGACAAGGCTTCCCTACCTGCGGCTCAGAGGGGACGCCCGTGGGCACGAGGATGAGCGCTCAGAGGGGACGCCCGTGGGCACGAGGATGAGGGGCTCAGAGGGACACTTGGGGATGCTCAAGGATGAAGGTGTTGGCCCCAGCAGCATCTGTGTTGATGGAAGGTGCAGAGAGCCACTGTCCCGCAGGGAGGATTCGAAAACAGAACAGGGTAGTGGGGAGCTAGGAATTGAAGCCAGCAAAGCAAGTATCCTTGGAGGGTCTCGGGAAGGAGTATTAGGCAACCCTGAGTTTCCATCTTGGCTCTTCATGATACCCTGAGGTGGAGAAGTGTGGGGATGAGGAAGGGAGTGAGGGGCAGGCTTCGCCGCAGGCGTCTCCCCACACATCCCTGGCTCCTGCTGCCCACTAACAAGGCTCCAGGTCCCCTGGCCTCGCTGTCTCCACAGCAGTCCTGTTCCCTCTCGCCCAAACCACCCTGAAGCTCACACTGATTCCCCAGTGCTATGGAAGCCTTGACTCCAGTCGTTTGCACATGCCGAATCGGCATTAGAACTCGCTCTCATCCCTATAGCACAAAAGCAACTCAGCCTTTTCTCAAAGGAGAGACCTTCCCCCGGGTCAGGAGCCTCACTGATGACCCCCACGGCTCCACACCCTCTTGGCATCTGTCACTCAAATGTCCCTACCTGTGGCTTTCCAGGCCGAGAGCACCCAGAGGACAGAGCTATTACCACTTGGCTCGGCCGTGCATGTGCTGCGTGGGCTGCTCTGCTGTGCATGTGCTGCGTGGGCCGCTGTGTCGTGCGTGTGCTGCACGGGCTGATCTGCTCTCGTGGGCTCTGCGTGGGCCGCTCTGCTCTCGTGGGCTCTGTGTGGGCCGCTCTGCTCTCGTGAGCTCTGCGTGGGCTGCTCTGCCTGTAGAGGGTGCTGCGTGGACTGCTTTGCTCTCGTGGGCTCTGCGTGGGCCGCTCTGCTCTCGTGGGCTCTGCGTGGGCCGCTCTGTTCTCGTGGGCTCTGCGTGGGCCGCTCTGCTCTCGTGGGCTCTGCGTGGGCTGCTCTGCCTGTAGAGGGTGCTGCACAGGCTGCTCTGCTCTCGTGGGCTCTGCGTGGGCTGCTCTGCTCTCGTGGGCTCTGCGTGGGCTGCTCTGCTCTCGTGGGCTCTGTGTGGGCCGCTCTGCCTGTAGAGGGTGCTGCGTGGGGTGTGCCGGCTCCACAAAGCGCTGCCCGTCCACCAGGAGGATCTGTCCACCCAGCTCTACTTCACGGTTCTCTGCATCTCCTGGAACTTGTGGCCCAGGCCAGGCATGCGCCGCCTGTTGGGGTACAGGCCCGGGCACATCTGTACCAGCTTCACCTCCACGCCCCCCCAGCAGAACAGGCCCCCGGCCACCATCTGCTTCCTGTTTCCAGAGGGTGGGATGTGACCTGGTTCTTTGCAGATGCGCATGCCAGCCTCCTGGGAGGCGGGCAGAACAGAGTTTAGTGGGAAGTTTATTTATGTGGCTCTTACATTTATTTATACTTGCCAGCTATGTGTCCGTTACTAAAGGCTCTTTGGAAGGTTTTCAAAAATTAAAGAATCTCATCTAAAAATACCACCGTTGATGCTTGGAGCGCGTGGAGGACTCTGTGTCCCAGAGCATGCAGCGGGAGAAGCGACAGCGACCGCACGGCCCTGGGGGCCGAGCTGCAGAGAAGGGGAGCCTCTCCCTCACGCCAAGCCCAAAACAGTCTCCCCGCCAGCCCGAGCCGGATTGTTGGGCGTGGTGAGAATGGCCGAGATTGAAATCTACTCCCTTCCTGTTCTTTAGTCCCTGCACACGTGTCCCCCCCCCCAGCCTCTATTTATTCCGCAGCTGCCCAGGGGCTCCTGGCAGCTTGGGGCTGTGGAGAATATGGTGCACTAGCTAGTCCTGGCTGCACTGGGCAGGTTAGAACATGTTCCGACCGTCCGTGTGAGGACCCGGGACGGGGTGGGAAGGAACGCTAGGAAGCACAGGATGGACCTGGAGACCACCCAGGGAGCTGGAACCGGAGGCCGTGGGGGCAGCGGAAGTGCTGCCGCGGCCCTGTGCCCCGGCCTGTCCCCTGCAGGACACCAGCACAGGACAATCTTCAGAGAGGCGAACACTTCTCCCTCGCGGCACTCTGGAAGCGAAGACGAAGGGTCCCCCCCACACCCCGCTTCCCTCTCAATCAAACTCTGTGCAGAATCTTTAGAAACCTGGACAGTGGCAGGACGTGGAGAAGACCGAAGTGTCTGCCAGCCCGGGAGGGTGAGACTTCAAGGTCCCGTACTGCCCCGCCCCCACAGGGCGGCACTTGAGGTGCTGGGGCCCCTCTGGCGGTCAGCCGTTCGGCTGGGAGAGACCCCGAAGAGTCCCCCGCCAGGCTTGGTCACTTCATGGGGCTAAGTCTCTAATGCGACCTTGAGGGACAGAGAATGCCCATGGGAAGCAGGACCCCACAGAAAACAGCAGGCTGTGGAAATCATGCGGTCACCCCTATCTGTGCTAGAGGGAGAAAAAACACCCCATAAAACAGGAGGTACTGGGCTGGACCATAGGCCTGTGCCCTACTGGGGCAGGGAGAGTGGACATTTGGGGGGACTCGGTCAGACGGAGAGGATCCTTGGGACTAGAGTGAGACCTCGTGGTCAAGGGCAGCAAGCGGTGTGACGGGTCCCCATTCACAGGTTGGAGTCGAGCTGGACATTCCTCCGCAGTGTGGTCTGATGTGGACACTCAGGGAAACTGACCCACGGGAGCCCGGAGAAAGGCTCCCAGGACATCTCAACCTGGGGGCACAAGTCAAACCCCCTCCTGCAGATGCCAGGCGCCCATTGGGAGAGGACACAGTCCACCTGGCCTCGTGCGCTGGGTCTGTTCACAAAGGACCGTGTTCTCCCGTGTGGCCCCCCTCCCCGTAAGGACCCCATATGGACCTCGTGTGGACCCCATGTGGACCCCGTGAGGACCTCGTGTGGACCCCCCCACACCATGAGGACCCTGTGAGGACCCCATGTGGACCCCATGTGGACTCCGTGTGGACCCCCTCATGAGAACCCCATGTGAACCCCCTGTGGACCTCATGAGCACCCCGAGTGGACCCATGTGGACCCCCCATGAGGACCTGCTTTGGACCTCTTGCTCTTCCGCTTCCAGCGTGAACTTCTGCGGTGGGGACCGTCCAACCCATGCAGCTGGGCAGCTGTCCGCGGCTCGCAAGCCCCTGGGCAGAGGGTCCCTCGGGGCCCTCCCCTCCCAGCCGCGCATGGCCGCGTGGATCCCGGTCCAGGAGAGAACCGCGCCTACTTTTCAGCAGACGGAGGCTTCTGCAGATGACATTCTTCTGTAAAACTCAGCAATTATGCATTTGGTTGCTACCAACCGCAGAGAAAAATATGCATATTAAGGATCCTGTAATTACATAATAAGCACTTACTGTCACTGCATTTTGCTGCCATCTACTCTCTACCCCTTTATCTTAAAAAATAAAAAACAATTACCATAAATGCTAAAATAAATCAAGCACTGAGTGTCAGCTAATGCAAAGTTGGGGGTTTTCTCTGAGTACACAGCTTTCCATGTGAACATCCTTGGGGACCAGACCTTGCGAATCACTCTCCCAATGCAGAGGGACCCTTGGAGGGGCTGCCCGGGGGTGGAGCCACCTCAGGAGGGCTGGGCACCAGTAGAATTCTGGCTTGGATTCAAATCTGTCCATAATTCTGAAAAGTTCTGCCGCTTCCTGAGGCCATGGGAAGGCAGGCGTGTTGACGTCATAGCAGTTGTCAGGAGGACGTCTTCACAAATGGTGTTGTTCCGGCTTTCTCTGCGAACGAACCAGAGTAAAGGAGAAGGTGGCGCCCTCTGTCTAGCTGCTGGGCACGCGGGCCAGTCCTTGTGGGGGCAACAGAAGTGCCTCTGCAGCTCTCTGGTGAGAGCTGTTCCCTCTGCCCTTTCTTCTGCACGGAACCTAGAAGGAGCACACAATGCCGGCGCTGCGGCTGCAGTGTTGTGCCCATGAGGCAGCTCGGGCTGGCTGAGCCCCGTGCACCCAGCAGAAATTTGTGAGAAGGCTGAACCCTGCTGGCGCCGTGGCACCAACACCCACCCTGGGCTGTGTCTGCCTGGAAATCTCAGCACCTGAAAGAAGCCAGAGCCCTGATCTGGTCCTTTCTCAGGCACATTAGCAGGAACATGTGAGCGCGCAGGATACGGGCTGCAGGGCTGCTGGGGCGGAGACCGTCGTTTCTAGCTTTAGTCCTACGCCTGGGGGCCTCTGAGGAGAAGGCTCATCACCCCACATCTGTGGACCCCCTCCTCACGCGCATCTGCAGAAGCTGCTGAATTTTCCCATGTTAGGCCAGAAACCTGTTCTCCCGTGGGTCCCAGGATTCTCCCACCACTCTGCACGGAGTGCTTCTCGCCTGCCCCACCCTCCAATGAACGAGGACGCCGGCAAAGGAGTTCAGCCCCTTCCCGGCCCACCCGGCTTCCCAGACCCTTCCTGTCCCAAGCAGTGTCCGGGGACAGGGGATCCTGAGCCAGTGTTTGAGACGGGGGCTCCAGATCTCTTTGCACATCCCGCCTGGCTTCTCAAGTCTCCTTCTGACCCTGCACCATTCCGCATCCTCAGCGCCCGCTCACGGATGCGCTCCACGTGCTTCTGTGTTGGAGGAAATGCCGTCCACACATTTGTGGGCGCATTGGATCTCCTTCCATGCACTGTTCATGTCAGGAAAACTTCAACTTACCGAATAGATACATGCAACTAACTTTAATGTTCTTGGATTTTTTTTTTAACAGGGGAGAGCGCAAACGCAGTCCCCCACTACCACAAATTATGCAGTCGAGTTTCTCACATTTGGGGAAATCGCAAGGGTCAGCACATCCGGAGTGCGATGGACAAGCCTCACCCTGGGAAAACCACCTTCGTGATCATGGTATCTCCCCTGCCAGGTAAGTATGGAATTTTTTTTATTAAACAATATTTAAGAAATAAAAATGTCCTTGGTGTCAGGTAGCCAAAATACCCCAGCGACTCTCCTTGAAAACAGTTTAGGCGAGTGACTCCCCAGGCAGCTGGCAGGGCTCACACAAGCACCGGAGGGAGCTGGGTAGGAAAGTCGGCATCCTTCTGTGAACTTGGCTAGACACGCTGACCTGGCAGTGAGGATCGTCCCTCCCTCAGCCAGCCTGGGGAGCGCCGTGTCCAGTTCCCTTGGCCCTTGGTGTCGCTTCTGCTTTTCAAGCCAGGGTTACTGGCTTTCTGTGAATGGAGAGTGTCCTGTCACGGAGAGATGTCCCCTACAACTTTGTCCTGGTGGTGGACCCATCCTGAGCTGCAGCATGTGCTTCCCACGCCCTTCCTGTCCCGATGATATTTATTTCTGCATGGTCTCCGGTGTTACCCCGTGGCTGTGCATCACAAAGGCCGGGCTCCTGTCTGCTGTGACTCCCGTGACTGCGCGTCACGGCAGGCCGGGCTCCTGTCTGCTGTGACTTTCTACTGAATTCTCGTCACTGCGCCCCTGAGACTCGGAGGGCGCGCCAGAGCTGCTTCAACCAGTCTCTTGCCCTGACAGCTGCTGCAGAGCCTGCGGCTCAGATCCACCCCATCTTCCTGACACGTGTCGCAAAGGGATGAAACCCTCTCACTAGAAGCCCGGGCCCGGCCATATTCTTGCTGGCCAGGGGTCAGACAAACTGCCCCTGGTTGGAAGGGCAGTTGACATGCAGCCCCAGGCTCTGTCCCCATTTGGACGATGAGGCCTTGACCAGACCCTGCAGGTGACACTGATGTGAGGGGAGGGGAGCAGTGTGGGGCTCGGGCGTGAAACCCACATCCTTCCTGCATGACAGTGGGAATCAGCCTTCAGACTTTGAGCAGAAATCACTTGTGGACATATACAGAGCCTCATCCAGGGTCCCTCAGCCGTCTTGCCTCTATGGTGTGTGGCTCTGCGCATGCCGTGAGGTGTCGAATACTAGAGAATGCTGGGAGAAAAGTCTGTTCCATGGAGGGCCTGGCGGATGGCGGCTGCCACCTTTCCTGGCAGATGCCGGGGTCGTCTTAGGACGGCTCCGCGCTTTAGCGGGGTTACTCCGCGGAGGTTGGTCCTTCTTTCTCCCAGTGCCGGCCTGGCTCTCCTCTGGCTCTTGTTCTTGTTTATTTCTCCTCCCCTTCACACCTCTGCCCGTGACTCCTCTCTTACCGCGCTTTTCCTGGCTGGGGCACAGTGTCCGCAGTCGGTGGAAAGCCCCTTCCTCATAACGAGCTAGCTCTTTGCTTTAATGATGACACATTATTTCTTTTCTTCATAAACATCGGCTTTTCTTCTTAAATATTTGTGGCTGTTACTTCTCTTGTGGAAGATTTGTGGGATCAAGTGGCCAGCCACGCCAGAGAGTCCAGCTCCTGCCGGGGGAGGCCACACGCCCACATCTGTTGTGGACCAGGAAGCAGGGAAAGGGTCTGCTGGTGCTCGGTTGACTCTCCCGTTTTCACTGAGTTTGGGGCTGACCAAAGCCCACCCAATGGAGCTGCTCATGTCCAGGGTCAGTCTTCCCTCTGCAGCCGACCCTTGCTGGCCACCCTCACAGACACGCCCACAGGTGTGTCTCCTAGGTGATCACGAGTCCACTCAGCTGCGCTCAGGAGTGACCACACAGCACTTATTTTCTTACATGCAATTCAACTTTTCTTCGGTTCTTCAAAAATCTAAGGTCTTGCACCGTCGCTGGTCTTTGATTGGTTTCTCGCCTTGCCAGTGGACGGACAGTCCCGCATTGAGTGGGGGGGGCAGCTGAGGCTTCTCCGAATGATGCTGTGCGGACCAGGCCTTCCTCCTTGGTTACGTTGCTGGGTCTGGGGGAGGGGGGCAGGTGGGACCTCCCCTGCCTGCCCACTTCATGACGGGGATGTGATTGCGGGTTTCTGTGGGATTGTCTGTTTGCTGAAGGTCTCCTCTCTAGAGACAGGATCCTCTGTTCCTTTCAGCCGGGGTCGATCACTTTTTAATAAATGCAGGGCCGTTTCTATGAGAAATCTGAGGATGTTTACTTAACCTGATTGCAGACACACAGGCGTCTGGTGGGGGAGGATTTACTGAATTTTTAACTGTCGGTTAGCTAGGGCTCTGGGCTTTGCATTTTGGTCGCTTTTCTGAGCGAGGTCAAGACCGTGTTACTTTAGCCTGGAGCTAAAGGTTGGTGACGTCTGTCATCTGTCATCATGAGCTGATATTCATGTCCCACACCATTCTCCCCCTGTCAGAAGAGCAGCAGGAGCACAGTCCTCTCTTCCCTGGGAATGGGAGGCTGGGATAGCAGCCAGGGCGGCTGGGGCATCAGACGGCATAGCAGCCAGGGCGGCTGGGGCATCAGAGGACAGCAGACCTACGTTGGGACATGACAGGGTAGTAGACCTGCAGGTGAGAGATGACAGGATCGCAGACTTGCAGATGGACAGGTGCTGAAGTCACAGCCCCCAAAGGCCAAGCCAGGAGCACCCAGACATGCACCTTGTCCAAGGTGGAGGTAGGTCCAGGCCTGGCTCCCTTGTGAGCAGGGGACCTGGCGCAGCCTGTGTCGGCCCTCTGGAGCGGGGGACATGGCACAGTTCATATGTTGGCCCCTCGGATCAAGGGACATCACACAGCCCGTGTGTCGGCCCCTGGAGCAGGGGACCTGGCGCAGCCCGTGTTGGCCTTCTGGCGTTTGCAAGCCCTTCGAGGCACAGCTGGACTTCAGGTGGTCACGTGAAGCGCACCAGCGCTGCTTCCCTATCTGCAACAAGAATGATGGCTTGGCTCAGGCCGCACCCCCAGGCGCGGGTCCCACCCCCAGGCGCACTGGGCAGGCCTCCAGCCAGACTTTCAGCAAGACGTCCATCAAGGCTTCCAGAGACAGACCTGAGGCGCTGCTGGCGGGGTCCTCAGGGAGGATGGTCTAGAGGTCCTCAGAGCCCAGTGGCCAGAGCGAGGATGGTGGCAGCCCAGGGGGGCTTGGAGTGGCCAGTGGGTTGGGCACACAGGACACATTCGCTCGGGGCCACTGCTGGCAGAATCAAGGGAGGACCAGGGATGGGCAGCTGCCTCGCCAGAACAGAATTCCAGCCAGAACCCCAGAGAGGGTGGGAGACCCTTGAGTGCACAGAGTGGAAGCAGAGCCGAGGATGCAACGGTGCTCTGGGAGCACTGCGGGTGGTCCTCCTCCAGGGGTCGCAGCCCCGTCCTGCTCTGGGAGCACTGCGGGTGGTCCTCCTCCAGGGGTCGCAGCCCCGTCCTGCTCTGGGAGCACTGCGGGTGGTCCTCCTCCAGGGGTCGCAGCCCCGTCCTGCTCTGGGAGCACTGCAGGTGGTCCTCCTCCAGGGGTCAGCCCCGTCCCGCTTGGCCAGGAGCACTGCGGGTGGTCCTCCTCCAGGGGTCAGCCCCGTCCCGCTCGGCCAGGAGCACTGCGGGTGGTCCTCATAGCAGCCACAGCCCCCCACGAGGCTGTGGAGTCAGACCTTGGCAGAACTCTGTGAACGGCATTAGACCTTCATGGAGCCAAGCGAGGGGGCAAGGCCAGGACCCGCCGTGGCTTCAGGTGACCTTGAGGGTATCTGAAGTTAGACCTCACTGACATTAATGGGGGTGGAAGTTTACCCAGGGCAAACAGAGGCTGTGGTGGGTGGGCGAGCTGAGATTCAGGGTGGAAAGAAGACCCCCTGGGATCCTGTAGGAAGCAAAGAGCTGTGTGTGTCAGGAGAGGAAGAGGAACAGGGAGGAGGAGGAAGGGAAGGAGGGAGAGGAGGAGGAAAAGAAGGAGCCAATATCCCGGGATTCAAGCACCTAGGAACCTCGTGGGACCAAGCACCTCTTCAGAAAATTGGGGAAAATTAGCATTTTATTCATTGGTGATGTGAGGTGGGCGGGGGGCAGGAAGGGTCTAACCAATGTCTATCAGCCATCTGCCAGGTTCCCCTAGATGTCTGCACCCCAAACAGCCCACACACAATGCTCTCTGCCTCGGCCCCTCCACTGCTGGCTCATCTCCTCCTTTCTCCTTTCTCCCCTGGATCCCACGCCTCCTTCCCCCTGCAGACCCCCACCTCCTCCCTCTCCATCCCACACTTCCTCCCTCTCAATCCACCTTCCTCTCAATTCCACGCCTCCTCCTGGATCCCACGCCCCCTCCCTGTGGATCCCACGCCCCCTCCCTGTGGATCCCACGCCCCCTCCCTGTGGATCCCACGCCCCCTCCCTGTGGATCCCACGCCCCCTCCCTGTGGATCCCACGCTCCCTCCCTGTGGATCCCACGCCTCCTCCCTGTGGATCTCACACCTCCTCCTGGACTCCATGCCCCCTCCCTGTGGATCCCACATCTCCTCCCTGTGGATCCCACGCCTCCTCCCTGTGGATCTCACACCTCCTCCTGGACTCCATGCCCCCTCCCTGTGGATCGCACGCCCCCTCCCTGTGGATCCCACGCCCCCTCCCTGTGGATCCCACGCCCCCTCCCTGTGGATCCCACGCCCCCTCCCTGTGGATCCCACGCCCCCTCCCTGTGGATCCCATGCCCCCTCCCTGTGGATCCCACGCCTCTTCCTGGACTCCATGCCCCCTCCCTGTGGATCCCACGCCCCCTCCCTGTGGATCCCATGCCCCCTCCCTGTGGATCCCACGCCTCCTCCCTGTGGATCCCATGCCTCCTCCCTGTGGATCCCATGCCCCCTTCCTGTGGATCCCACGCCTCTTCCTGGACTCCATGCCCCCTCCCTGTGGATCCTAGGCCTCCTCCCTGTGGATCCCAGGCCTCCTCCCTGTGGATCCCACGCCTCCTCCCTGTGGATCCCACGCCTCCTCCCTGTGGATCCCACGCCTCCTCCCTGTGGATCCCACGCCTCCTCCTGGATTCCACGCCTCCTCCCTGTGGATCCCACGCCTCCTCCTGGACTCCATGCCCCCTCCCTGTGAATCCTAGGCCTCCTCCCTGTGGATCCCACGCCTCCTCCCTGTGGATCCCACGCCTCCTCCCTGTGGATCCCACGCCTCCTCCTGGATTCCACGCCTCCTCCCTGTGGATCCCACGCCTCCTCCTGGACTCCATGCCCCCTCCCTGTGAATCCTAGGCCTCCTCCCTGTGGATCTCATGCCTCCTCCCTGTGGATCCCATGCCCCCTCCCTGTGGATCCCACATCTCCTCCCTGTGGATCCCACATCTCCTCCCTGTGGATCCCACGCTCCCTCCCTGTGGATCTCACACCTCTTTCCTCTGCCCAGCCACCCAAGCAGGCATCTCAAAGTGGAGTCCCCCTCTCTCCCCCCGTGCCTCTGCTCACAGAAGTTGGCTGGGGGTGGGAATCACAAGGAACTGGAGCTGGGGCCTCCCTCGTGTTCCTCATCACACAACACTTGTTTCTTCACACGGTTCCGACAAAAAAGCCATTTTGGAGCACTGCGTGAGGCCCGTGTGTACACATACCACCTTCCCAAGCTCAGCCTTCTCTGCCCGGGCCGCCCACTGCACTACCTTCCCAAGCTCACTGTGGTCTGCCCAGACCACCCACTGCACTACCTTCCCAAGCTCACTGTGGTCTGCCCAGGCCATCCACTGCACCACCTTCCCAAGCTCACTGTGGTCTGCCCGGGCCATCCACTGCACCACCTTCCCAAGCTCACTGTGGTCTGCCCAGACCACCCACTGCACCACCTTCCCAAGCTCACTGTGGTCTGCCCAGACCACTGCACCACCTTCCCAAGCTCACTGTGGTCTGCCCGGGCCATCCACTGCACTACCTTCCCAAGCTCACTGTGGTCTGCCCGGGCCACCCACTGCACTACCTTCCCAAGCTCACTGTGGTCTGCCCAGACCACCCACTGCACCACCTTCCCAAGCTCACTGTGGTCTGCCCAGGCCATCCACTGCACCACCTTCCCAAGCTCACTGTGGTCTGCCCGGGCCATCCACTGCACCACCTTCCCAAGCTCACTGTGGTCTGCCCAGACCACCCACTGCACCACCTTCCCAAGCTCACTGTGGTCTGCCCAGACCACTGCACCACCTTCCCAAGCTCACTGTGGTCTGCCCGGGCCATCCACTGCACCACCTTCCCAAGCTCACTGTGGTCTGCCCGGGCCACCCACTGCACCACCTTCCCAAGCTCACTGTGGTCTGCCCAGACCACCCACTGCACCACCTTCCCAAGCTCACTGTGGTCTGCCCAGGCCACTGCACCACCTTCCCAAGCTCACTGTGGTCTGCCCGGGCCACCCACTGCACCACCTTCCCAAGCTCACTGTGGTCTGCCCAGACCACCCACTGCACCACCTTCCCAAGCTCACTGTGGTCTGCCCAGGCCACTGCACCACCTTCCCAAGCTCACTGTGGTCTGCCCAGACCACCCACTGCACCACCTTCCCAAGCTCACTGTGGTCTGCCCAGACCACTGCACCACCTTCCCAAGCTCACTGTGGTCTGCCCGGGCCATCCACTGCACCACCTTCCCAAGCTCACTGTGGTCTGCCCAGACCACCCACTGCACCACCTTCCCAAGCTCACTGTGGTCTGCCCAGACCACTGCACTACCTTCCCAAGCTCACTGTGGTCTGCCCGGGCCACCCACTGCACCACCTTCCCAAGCTCACTGTGGTCTGCCCAGACCACCCACTGCACCACCTTCCCAAGCTCACTGTGGTCTGCCCAGGCCACTGCACCACCTTCCCAAGCTCACTGTGGTCTGCCCGGGCCACCCACTGCACCACCTTCCCAAGCTCACTGTGGTCTGCCCAGACCACCCACTGCACCACCTTCCCAAGCTCACTGTGGTCTGCCCAGACCACTGCACCACCTTCCCAAGCTCACTGTGGTCTGCCCGGGCCACCCACTGCACCACCTTCCCAAGCTCACTGTGGTCTGCCCAGGCCACTGCACCACCTTCCCAAGCTCACTGTGGTCTGCCCAGACCACCCACTGCACCACCTTCCCAAGCTCACTGTGGTCTGCCCAGACCACTGCACCACCTTCCCAAGCTCACTGTGGTCTGCCCGGGCCATCCACTGCACTACCTTCCCAAGCTCACTGTGGTCTGCCCGGGCCACCCACTGCACCACCTTCCCAAGCTCACTGTGGTCTGCCCAGACCACCCACTGCACCACCTTCCCAAGCTCACTGTGGTCTGCCCAGACCACTGCACCACCTTCCCAAGCTCACTGTGGTCTGCCCGGGCCATCCACTGCACCACCTTCCCAAGCTCACTGTGGTCTGCCCGGGCCATCCACTGCACTACCTTCCCAAGCTCACTGTGGTCTGCCCGGGCCATCCACTGCACCACCTTCCCAAGCTCACTGTGGTCTGCCCGGGCCATCCACTGCACTACCTTCCCAAGCTCACTGTGGTCTGCCCGGGCCATCCACTGCACCACCTTCCCAAGCTCACTGTGGTCTGCCCAGACCACCCACTGCACCACCTTCCCAAGCTCACTGTGGTCTGCCCGGGCCATCCACTGCACCACCTTCCCAAGCTCACTGTGGTCTGCCCAGACCACTGCACCACCTTCCCAAGCTCACTGTGGTCTGCCCAGACAACTGCACTACCTTCCCAAGCTCACTGTGGTCTGCCCAGACCACCCACTACAGAGCCTGATTTGCCCTTGCCTGCCTGGAGCCCACCTATGGCAGAGGTACCCAGGGCCTACCCAGTACTCACCATGGGTTCCAGACGCCCAGAGCCCTGTATCAGACAGTCTCTGTGGGAGCTGCGAAAGTAGGAACAGCCCTGATTCCCTGTCATTCTGATTTAAATTAAACTTCAAGCTCTTAATCCAGACTTGAGCGGCGTGGACGCACCACGGGCCTTGGACTTGGACCTCGGTCCCCTGCAGAAGCAGTCAGCAGGAGGACGCTGCCCAGGCTGAGGGGGGCTGTGCCAGAGCTAAAAGTAGGTACAGGCAGGGGTGGAGGTGGGGGGACCCTGAGGATTTCTCTTCAGCGTCGTATCGAGCTTTTGGAAGAAACTGAGCAGAGCTATGCTGGGAGCCACACGTGGGGAAGGGAGGCGGTGAGGGATGAAGGGAGGCGGTGAGGGAGTGAAGGGAGGCGGTGAGGGATGAAGGGAGGCGGTGAGGTATGAAGGGAGGTGGTGAGGGATGAAGGAGGTGGTGAGGGATGAAGGAGGTGGTGAGGGATGAAGGGAGGTGGTGAGGTAGTGAAGGGAGGTGGTGAGGTATGAAGGGAGGCGGTGAGGTATGAAGGAGGCGGTGAGGTAGTGAAGGGAGGTGGTGAGGTATGAAGGAGGCGGTGAGGTAGTGAAGGGAGGTGGTGAGGTAGTGAAGGGAGGTGGTGAGGTAGTGAAGGGAGGTGGTGAGGTAGTGAAGGGAGGTGGTGAGGTAGTGAAGGGAGGTGGTGAGGTATGAAGGGAGGTGGTGAGGTAGTGAAGGGAGGTGGTGAGGTATGAAGGGAGGTGGTGAGGTAGTGAAGGGAGGCGGTGAGGTAGTGAAGGGAGGTGGTGAGGTAGTGAAGGGAGGTGGTGAGGTATGAAGGGAGGTGGTGAGGTAGTGAAGGGAGGTGGTGAGGTAGTGAAGGGAGGTGGTGAGGTATGAAGGGAGGCGGTGAGGGAGTGAAGGGAGGCGGTGAGGGATGAAGGGAGGTGGTGAGGGAGTAAAGGGAGGTGGTGAGGTATGAAGGGAGGCGGTGAGGTAGTGAAGGGAGGCGGTGAGGTATGAAGGAGGCGGTGAGGTAGTGAAGGGAGGTGGTGAGGTATGAAGGAGGCGGTGAGGTAGTGAAGGGAGGCGGTGAGGTAGTGAAGGGAGGTGGTGAGGTAGTGAAGGGAGGTGGTGAGGTATGAAGGGAGGTGGTGAGGTATGAAGGAGGTGGTGAGGGAGTAAAGGGAGGCGGTGAGGTATGAAGGAGGCAGTGAGGTATGAGGGGAGGTGGTGAGGTATGAAGGGAGGTGGTGAGGGAGTGAAGGGAGGTGGTGAGGGAGTGAAGGGAGGTGGTGAGGGAGTGAAGGGAGGTGGTGAGGTATGAAGGAGGCTGTGAAGTATGAAGGGAGGTGGTGAGGTATGAAGGGAGGTGGTGAGGTATGAAGGGAGGTGGTGAGGTATGAAGGGAGGTGGTGAGGTATGAAGGGAGGTGGTGAGGTATGAAGGGAGGTGGTGAGGGAGTGAAGGGAGGTGGTGAGGTATGAAGGGAGGTGGTGAGGTATGAAGGAGGTGGTGAGGTATGAAGGGAGGTGGTGAGGTATGAAGGGAGGTGGTGAGGGAGTGAAGGGAGGTGGTGAGGTATGAAGGGAAGTGGTGAGAGAGTGAAGGGAGGCAGTGAGGTATGAAGGAGGTGGTGAGGTATGAAGGGAGGTGGTGAGGTAGTGAAGGGAGGTGGTGAGGTAGTGAAGGGACGCAGTGAGGGAGTGAAGGGAGACAGTGAGGTAGTGAAGCGTCAGTGTCTGCAGTGAGGAAACGCAGAACACACCCCTGCGTATGAGGAAAGTTCCAGAAGTCAGCACCCTCGCATTGGTGCAAAGACGGGGTGCTTCTCTCATGAACTCCAACCTCAAACAAAGTGGGCCTGAGGCCAGTCTGAGGCCAGCAACTCAGAAGGCGTCTCTGGGCCCAGGGCCTGTGTCCAGGCACATGGGGGGTGGAGGCACCGGGGGACATGGGGGGTGGAGGCACCGGGGGACATGGGGATGGAGGCACCGGGGGTCAAGGAGCTGGGACCCCCCAGGGGGCTTCACGTCAATCTGTCGTAATCACAGGGTATCCTGGGCATTCTCACTTGCCCAGAGCCAGGACAGCACATGAGGAGATGTCCGTCCTGTCCTGACAGGAAAGGTGGCTCGGGGCCGGCACTCATGGGCCCTGGGCGGTCGTCAGTGTGGGCATATGCTGCCTTTTCAGCCAAGGTGGAGAATGGCACTTGCCACCAGTCAGAGCTTGTAATGAGCAGAGGGAGGAGGTACAGGAGTCCTGGTCCCTGTGGCCTGTGTCTGGTCTGCCTGAGCCACAGCACAAACCACAAATCACAGCGCAGATCACAGCCCGGGGGCGAAGGCGTGGCCGCCCCAGTACGTCCAGTGGCCGCCCCAGCATGTCCAGTGACCACCCCAGCGTGTCCAGTGGCCGCCCTAGCACGTTCAGTGGCTGCTCCAGCGTGTCCAGTGGTCGCCCCAGCACGTCCAGTGACTGCCCAGCATGTCCAGTGACTGCCAGAGGACTCAGGAGGTGAGTGTTTTGCTGGAAAGGTCACATGCCAACCTTTGTGGTATTCGAAGACACAAAGACCACCTTCCCCACCCAGGTCTCTGGTTCCCCAGGCCCGAAGCCGGTATTGAGCCTCTCAGCACACTGCCAGGCAGATGGCGGCCCCTCGGTCCTGGAGGGACGTGGGCTGCTCGCTAAGACTGCGGTGCCTTCTGGGTTCTGGTTCTGCGGCCTGTTGGCAGTACGATTAGGGTCAGAAGCAGACTCTGCGGTAGGGACACAGAGCGGCTGCTGCGGCTGTGCCCTCCACGGAGCCCGTCCAGGCCCTCTGAGGTGCCAACTCTCTCACCGCCCTGAGCCGCTGTCCACAGAGCCACCTCCACGTTCTGGAGTCCCGTCTCCACCCACACCGCAGGAGCCCACCGACATCACCCTTTGAAACCAGTATGGAAACCTCTGGAAGTCTTCCAAGGGCTGACCCCCCCCCCCCGTACAGCTGCTCACGTGGCTTTGGGGTCCTGCACCCTCTCATCTGATGACCAAGCCCAGCTCCCTCCTCAGCACCTGTCCCCTCTCGTAACAAGGATTCATGGCAGGACGAGGGGCGACAAGCCCCCACGCAAGCTGAGGGCTGATCTGACGTGCATCCCGAGCCTTCCGCTGGCCTTGTGCTGGGGGTGCCCCGGTGTCCTCTGCTCTTCACCCCAGCAGCACTTGGTTCTCGTGTTCCCCAAAGAGAAGAATCCAGCAGGACACGTCAATTACGCAGGGAAGCGTTTAACCAGAGCAGTGGAAGGCAGCGCGCTTTAGACACAGAAAGTGCCCGCCAGGCAGCATGAGCCGGGACCCTGGCCGACTGGGGCTCGCTCTCCCCTCTCTCTGTTAACCCCCCATGCCTCGTGTCACGGTTAGGCACAGGTGTCAACTTGATAGTTGAGGGTTTGAGTACTAGGTACATTTGTAGAGAATGAGTGGTTAAGCCCAGAGCAAACCTGCAGGAGATTGTCTAGCTGATGGGTAAGGCCCAGCCTATGGTGGGTGGGACTAGGCCCTGAACAAATGAATAAAATACAGCCAGCTGGTTGAGAAAGTTGGCGTCCTTGTGTACAGTTGGCCAGACATGCTGGTCTGGCAAGTAAGGATCATCCCTCTCTCAGCCATTACGAAGAGATGGTGTGGGCAGTTCCCTCAGCCCTGGTGTTGGTGCGTGCTCTCCTGTCAAGCTGGACTGAGAACTGTAACAGGACTGTGGTAAGGAAATAAACCCCTTGTTCCCTCAAGCCATTTGATGGTCATTTATCAGCAACCATGCAGGTGGACTACAACACCTCCCAAGAGTGGGCGATTCCAGGAAAGAAGTGTGTTTCTTCTACAAGTCCGCTTTACCCAGAATGCAGCCTGTTGTAAGTTGCCGTATAAGATGCAAGAATGTGCATGGTAATTAGATGCTGCATCACGTCAACATGGCTGGCTGAGCTCTGGGCACGTGGATGAAGAATTGATGGTCAAGCTCTAGGCACACCTGCAGGAGGTGGTCTGATTGATGGGGAAGACCAGGCCCATAGTGGGTGGGATGACTCCTCGGGCAGGGGGTAAGACTGGAGAGCTGGTAAGACCACGGACTTCATGAGCACAAGCCCACTGCTCTACTGCTGTAGCTCAGTCAGCTGGCATCCTTCAGCTGGCATTCTTTGGAGCACTGGGACAGACTTGTAGTCTGGCAAGTGATGATGGTCCGTCTCTCAGCATCTGTGACCGTGGTATAGCCAGTTCCCTGCTGGCATTGGTGTGAGCGCCCCTGCCAAGCCACAACTAGGCCGTTGTGAACCAGAGTGAACCCCCTCGTTGCCCTGAGCCGTCTGGCCATGAACTTACCAGGAGTACACAGGGGAATGCAGCAGCATCCGTGGGGTCAAGGGCCCGAAGTAGAAAAACTCACCAGGGGAAAGCGTGGTACAGTGCGTGTGCTATGTCGTGGCGGTTCCTAAAGCTGACCCAGCCAGACCAGACACCATCACCTCCTCTGTGTGTGATCTGCGGGGCAGTCCCTCCCAGAGCTGACCACCTCTGCGCACGGGCCCTGGGGAGGTCCCTCCTGGAGCTGACCCTTCTCAGTCTTGGTACCTGCCCCTCAGGCCTTCTTGTAACTAGGCTCCAAATCTTACCACCTAACCATGCCAGGAGCTCCTGCCTACTGCCTTGGGTTTCCCTGGAAATTGTTTCTGGTGTTGCCAATCGATGTCCTGAAGGACAGAAAGCCAATTAGACATATAATTCTATAATAAAATGATGTGGACTTTCATTAACAGTGTTTCTCCTTAAACAACCTATTTGCATTCCTCACGAATTTGCATCCTGGAGCTGAACGTGTCCTGTCTGTTCTGAGAATGTCTCCTCCTCGTGCTTGCTGGCAGCTAGCCCGCCCCCCCCCCCCGAGGCCCAGGCCAGCTGCAGACCCCAGCCCCATTGTGGCCTGGTCACTCACGGGACCCTGTCTCCCTTGGAGATGTGTGTTTGCCCTCGCCACCCCTGACTCAGGCCTCGGCGCCTTGGTTACACAGTGCCCGCTGCAGGAACCAGGCCAGGGCCTCGGGACGGCGTTGGCACCGTGAGCACCGTTGCAGAAATGTCAGGGCCATGTGGGGAAAGAGGTGTCCATCTTCCCCATGATGGGCGCTCAGGATGAGATACTGCACCCACGATGTGGTTTCCAAGAGTGGCTGGGGATGAGGTAAGGAATGCTGTGAGCCTTGAACACGGGTGGACGGCGGTCTCTTGTTGAAAGAGTCACGTGGGCCACGCATGCTGCAAACAAGGGAACAGATCCCGCAGCGTGCCAAGAGGACATTAGAAGGACAGAAAGATCCATCGGGTCTTCTGCTAAGAAGACTTTGCATCTTCAAAGCGTGAGATCCCATCTGGTAAGGGAAAGAAGGTCCTCCTGGCACGGGCGGGGGGGGCGCAGGGTGAGCCCCACGATCTGAGAACATGTTTAAGGAGGAGGACCGTGAGGAACACGCACCTGATCAGCGATCGAAGCTTAACACAAAGCAGCAGAGACCAGGACACTGCGGTCCAGGGATGAAAAACACAGGACTGAAGATGCACGTGGTCCAGAGTCCATTCTGACTTGGAAACCCGACTAACAGGGGTGTCGTGGCTTTGTGGAGAAGCATCATTTGTTTCGTAGGTATTTATGTGACCAAGCATCCATTTGAAATCAAAACATTCCTAGTTCGGATCTAGCCCTGGTAAGTTTACTATGAATCACGTATGAAAACCCACCCCCCCCCACACACACAATCTCAGAGCAAGGTTCAGAATAGCATCTGTGTGGCTGTGGCCCAGCTGGTCTCCTGAGCATGGGAAGGAAGACCCCAGGCCTCCAGCCTGGTCAGCACGCAGCCCACCCCCGCAGAGGGGGAAGGACGGGCTCTTAGAACCACATGTTCTCAGCCACAGAAGCTGCAGACATGCTCAGTGTGTCACACTGGGCCACAGTGGCAGCGTGTGGGGGCAGAGCAGGGGCTGAACATTCTAGCAACCTGACGGCGCTCAGGAATTCTAGAGAACACCGGAAGCAAGGACCACAGGCCATCACTGCCCATGGACAGGTCACCACGAGATAGCCCTGATCCAGTCATCTGTGCTGACCACGTCCAGGCATGCTCAGCGTCCATGGAGACGGCGGGCTGCCACGGGAGATGCCGGGCGGAGCCTGCGCTCCTTGGCTGTCTTTACAGCCTGGCTGCTTGCTGTTGGCGCACACGGGAGTGGACGGCAACTTGACTTGGCACTTCTGGCAGTGCCAATCCCTGGGGGGAGGGGGTGCTGGTGCCTGTCACGCTGTGCGGGCTGCAGTGAGTGTGTGACCACGGTGAACACATGTGTGAGTGAGTGACGGGGGGGTGTGGCTTGCACACGGTTCCTGCCCTTTCATATGTATTTGTTTTCCATTCTCGAAGACTCCAAGAAGCAGACCCTACCAGCACCACCGCAATAAGAGGAAACAAAGTCTAGGTGGGGACTATTTGTGTGTCCTCACCATGGTCAACACCAGGCCCACATACAGGTACCTGCACACACACACAGACACACACGCACACATGCATACACGCACACACACACACATGCATACACGCACACACGCACACATGCATACACACATACACACATGCACACATGCACACATGCATACACGCACACACGCACACATGCATACACACATACACACATGCACACATGCATACACGCACACACGCACACATGCATACACGCACACACGCACACATGCATACACGCACACACGCACACATGCATACACACATACACACATGCACACACGCATACACGCACACACGCACATACGCACACATGCATACACACATACACACATGCACACATGCACACATGCATACACGCACACATGCACACACGCATACACACATACACACATGCACACATGCATACACGTACATACGCACACATGCATACACACATACACACATGCACACATGCATACACGCACACACGCACACATGCATACACACATACACACATGCACACATGCATACACGTACATACGCACACATGCATACACACATACACACATGCACACATGCACACATGCATACACGCACACACGCACATACGCACACATGCATACACACATACACACATGCACACACGCACACATGCATACACGCACACACGCACACATGCATACACACATACACACATGCACACATGCACACATGCATACACGCACACACGCACACATGCACACACGCACATATGCACACATGCATACACACATACACACATGCACACATGCATACACGCACATATGCACACATGCATACACACATACACACATGCACACATGCATACACGCACACACACATGCATACACGCACACACGCACACATGCATACACGCACACACGCACACACGCACACACGCACACATGCATACACACATACACACATGCACACATGCACACACGTACATACGCACACATGCATACACACATACACACATGCACACATGCATGTACACACACTCGAACATACACATGCCCCCCCCACATGTGTGCATGCATGCACCTACACCTCACCAAATGCTCAGTCCAGGTCTCAGCTATGTCCCTGGATTCTGGCCTCATTTTACTTTACTTTTGACCTTTCAGTTTAATTTCCCTGCACAGCTTCACCAAGAAACCCTCAATCCCTCCTTTACTGCAAAGGGCAGCCAGCTGACAGGTCAGACTCTGCCAGAGCCGCTGGCTGCCCTGCTCTCGATGTACTGCTGGCAAGGGCACTGATCAGGGGCCTCATGCCAGAAATGAGGGTCCCCAACCCTGCAGGCACACAGGCCAAGGAGAAATCACTCACTCCAGACAGTAGAGAATCCTTTACTTTCTGCCTATAAAGGCATTGACCCAGGTCAGTTTTCTTTTGGGGTGGAGGAGATGTTGATCTCCAAAAAGATAAAACGAAGAATCTGAAGAATTTTTATGGCGTCAGGCCTTTCCCACTCTGCTCCAGTGGATTATGTGGAGGTGTGCAGATGTTGTAGTAGGAGTGGCCAACAGGACTGTGTGCACACAGTTTGGGGTGTGTGTGTGTGTATGTGTTTGTATGTATGTGTGTGTGTGTATGTGTGTGTATGTG
This sequence comes from Typhlomys cinereus, assembly GCA_023101885.1. Lineage (NCBI taxonomy): Eukaryota > Metazoa > Chordata > Mammalia > Rodentia > Platacanthomyidae > Typhlomys > Typhlomys cinereus. The sequence goes on from JALPQD010000508.1 coordinate 1,307,818, forward strand.
TGTGTATGTGTGTGTATGTGTGTGTGTGTGTGTGTGTATGTGTGTGTATGTATGTGTGTGTATGTGTGTGTGTGTATGTGTGTGTGTAGTGTGTGTGCATGTGATGTATGTGTGTGTATGTATGTGTGTGTGCTGTTGGGATCTCTCTGGATCTGTGCCAGACAGCTGCTCATGGCATCCCATGCTCCCACCTTCCCACAGACTCCTCGCAGCATCTCGTCTGCACTGCTCACGATGGCATCTGTGCTCTGTTCCCCTGGACCCCCAGAGAATCATGAGGGTGGCACAGAGAGGCGCCCACCTGCTCGTCTAGTTCTGAAGGGGCCGCAGCATGCTCGACTCTGCACCTTGTGCGTCATGCTGCCCTGGGTCTCTCAGGGGTCAGCTCAGGCCATGGCAGAGATCACAGGCAGCCAGGCCCCACCTCACTCGGGGCTTGTGCGAAATGAGGACACGAGACCTTAGGTTGATGATCTGAGCTCATTTCCTAGGCATCTCTCCGTGTGCCGACTGTGATCGACAGGTCCAGAGTGTGCTGAGCGCACGGGGAGGTGATGAAGATGATGATGGTGGAGATGAAGGTGATGATAGTGGTGGTGATGGTGGTGGTGGTAATGATGGTAGTGATGATGGTGATGGTAGAGATGAAGGTGATGGTGGTGATGGTGATGATGATGGTGGTGATGAAGGTGATGGTGGTGATGGTAGAGATGAAGGTGATGGTGGTGATGGTAATGATGTGATATGGTGGTGATAGTGGTGATGGTGGAGATGAAGGTGATGGTGGAGATGAAGGTGATGGTAGAAGATGATGGTGATGGTAGAAGATGATGGTGATGATGATAATGATGGTGATGCTGGTGTTAGGGTTGCATTTGGGGTCAACGCGACAGTTGCAGATTGAGGGGCAGCTGTGGAGGGTTAATGGTTGGAATGGCCCTGAACAATTGATTGATTGCTGTGGAGAACCCAGGGGTGGACCAGAGAGTAGGAAGCACAAGAAGGAGGGACTTGCTCTTCCCTTATCTTGTGTTGACTTACTGTGGAGTCCACTCTGCATGTGTCCTTTGCTTTCAGAGCATCGTGATCTTTGTTGCTGCTGCTGCCGCCTCCGTCCTTGGCTGACTTGGAGCTTCATCTTTTCCACCATGTTGTTGCTGTTCCCGCTGCCTTTGGAGCCTGGCCTCAGGGCCTTGTGTTGTCCGCTGTTCATCGCCGACATCAGAACCCAGCATCTTCAACCCTCCAGAGAAGTAAAGGCCTGAGACGTTCTTGGGAACTTTTTGCTTTGTGGAACATTCTGGTCAAGAGTGAGGCTGCGGTGAGCAGCTACCTTGAAGGATGCTATTTTTATTGTGAGTTATTTTACAATCTTTTTAAAAACATTTATTTATGTATTTATTCAATTGTGTGTGTGCGTGTGCGTGTGTGTGTGTGTGTGTGTGTGTAGAACCACCATGGACCATCTCCTCCTTGTTTAATCTGCCTCGGGATTCACAGGCTCCGCCCTACCAGGACCAGAAGCGCAGGCCGCCCCCGCTTCTGCCCGGCGTCTATACGTGGGGTCTAGGATCCGAACTCAGACCTTCCGCCTGGAAGGCAAAGGCTTAACTCCTGAGCCACCTCTCCAGCCCCTATTGTGAATTATTTTAATACTTATTTATATATATATATTACATTCTATAGATTCTGTTTCTTCAGAGAACCCTGACTAATAAGGTGGTGATGATGGTGATGATGGTGATGGTAGAGATGAAGGTGATGATTTGTGGTGGTGGTGATAAAGGTGATGATGGTAATGGTGGAGATGAAGGTAATGATGGTGATGGTGGTGATGATGGTGGTGATGAAGGTGATCATGGTGATGACGATGGAGGTACAGATGAAGGTGAGGATAGTCATAAATGTGAAGGTGAGGATGATGGTGATGATGGCCATGAAGGTGATGGTAATGATCATGGTGGCAGTGCTGGTGCTGGTGCTGATGATACTAGTACTAGTGCTGGTGCTGGTGATGGTGGTACTAGTACTAGTGCTGGTGCTGGTGATGGTGGTGCTAGTAGTAGTACTAGTGCTGGTGATGGTGGTACTAGTACCAGTGCTGGTGCTGGTGATGGTGGTACTAGTACCAGTGCTGGTGCTGGCGCTGGTGGTGCTAGTACTAGTGCTGGTGCTGGTGCTGGTGGTGCTAGTACTAGTGCTGGTGCTGGTGATGGTGATGGTGGCGCTAGTACTAGTGATGGTGCTGGTGATGGTGGTGCTAGTACTAGTGCTGGTGCTGGTGATGGTGATGGTGGTGTTAGTACTAGTGCTGGTGCTGGTGATGGTGGTACTAGTACTAGTACTAGTGCTGGTGATGGTGGTACTAGTACTAGTACTAGTGCTGGTGATGGTGGTACTAGTACTAGTGCTGGTGATGGTGCTGGTGGTACTAGTACTAGTGCTGGTGCTGGTGATGGTGGTACTAGTACTAGTACTAGTGCTGGTAATGGTGGTACTAGTACTAGTGCTGGTGATGGTGCTGGTGGTACTAGTACTAGTACTAGTGCTGGTGATGGTGGTACTAGTACTAGTGCTGGTGATGGTGGTACTAGTACTAGTGCTGGTGCTGGTGATGGTGGTACTAGTACTAGTACTGGTGCTGGTGCTGGTGCTGGTGATGGTGATAGTGCTGGTGCTGGTGCCGGTGGCGCTGGTACCAGTGCTGGTGCTGGTGCCGGTGATGCTGGCACTGGTACCAGTGCTGGTGCTGGTGCCGGTAACGCTGGTACCAGTGCTGGTGCTGGTTCCGGTGATGGTGGTGCTAGTACTAGTGCTGGTGCTGGTGCTGGTGATGCTAGTACTGGTGCTGGTGCTGGTGATGGTGGTGCTAGTACTAGTACTGGTGCTGGTGATGGTGGTACTAGTACTAGTGCTGGTGCTGGTGATGGTGGTAATAGTACTAGTGCTGGTGCTGGTGATGGTGGTACTAGTACTAGTGCTGGTGCTGGTGCTGGTGGTACTAGTACTAGTGCTGGTGCTGGTGATGGTGGTACTAGTACTAGTGCTGGTGCTGGTGCTGGTGGTACTAGTACTAGTGCTGGTGCTGGTGCTGGTGGTACTAGTACTAGTGCTGGTGCTGGTGCTGGTGGTACTAGTACTAGTGCTGGTGCTGGTGATGGTGGTACTAGTACTAGTGCTGGTGCTGGTGATGGTGGTACTAGTACTAGTGCTGGTGCTGGTGATGGTGGTACTAGTACTAGTGCTGGTGCTGGTGATGGTGATGGTGATAGTGCTGGTGCTGGTGCCAGTGGCGCTGGTACCAGTGCTGGTGCTGGTTCCGGTGATGGTGGCGTTGGTACCAGTGCTGGTGCTGGTTCCGGTGATGGTGGTGCTAGTACTAGTGCTGGTGCTGGTGCTGGTGCTGGTGGTGCTAGTACTGGTGCTGGTGCTGGTGCTGGTGGTACTAGTACTAGTGCTGGTGCTGGTGCTGGTGGTACTAGTACTGGTGCTGGTGCTAGTGATGGTGGTACTAGTACTAGTGCTGGTGCTGGTGATGGTGGTGCTAGTACTAGTGCTGGTGCTGGTGATGGTGGTGCTAGTACTAGTGCTGGTGCTGGTGCTGGTGGTACTAGTACTAGTGCTGGTGCTGGTTCTGGTGATGGTGGTGCTAGTACTAGTGCTGGTGCTGGTGCTGGTGATGGTGGTACTAGTACTAGTACTGGTGCTGGTGATGGTGGTACTAGTACTAGTGCTGGTGCTGGTGCTGGTGGTACTAGTACTAGTGCTGGTGCTGGTGCTGGTGGTACTAGTACTAGTGCTGGTGCTGGTGCTGGTGGTACTAGTACTAGTGCTGGTGCTGGTGCTGGTGATGATGGTGCTAGTACTAGTGCTGGTGCTGGTGATGGTGATAGTGCTGGTGCTGGTGCCGGTGGCGCTGGTACTAGTGCTGGTGCTGGTGCTGGTGATGGTGATAGTGCTGGTAATGGTGGTAGTGTTACTAGTACTAGTGCTGGTGCCGGTGGCGCTAGTACCAGCGCTGGTGCTGGTGCCGGTGGCGCCGGTACCAGTGCTGGTGCTGGTGCTGGTGCTGGTTCTGGTGCTGGTGCCGGTGGCGCTAGTACTAGTGCTGGTGCCAGTGGCGCTGGTACCAGAGCTGGTGCTGGTGCCGGTGAAGCGAGCAGTTTGTACCTCTGCTGTCTCTCTCGGCCCCGTGTCACTCCGCCCTGAGACGGGAATGCGGCCAGCAAGAGATGGCGTCCCGGATGCTGTCCACCCTCCCGCCCACGCCTGCCCCTCCCTGGTTTCTCAGCAGCAGCAGCACAGAAGCTGGCGAATCTTGCAGCACGAGTTCTTCTGCTCTCTCAGGAAGAGTTGTGTTTCTGGGCTGGGACGCCCGTGGGCGTGCGTCAGAGAAACAGAGGTCAGCGTGATGGAACGTCAGTTGGGTCTCAGACACATTTACAGAGAATTGGTAGTTAAGTCCCGCGCAGGCCCGCAGGAGAGCGTGTGTCCGAGGGGAGCCCAGTGCCTGGAGGTGGGACTAGTGCCAGGGCAGGTAAATGAGATAGAGGGAGCCGGTAGGGAGGTGGCAGAAAGTCTGCTCTGGCAAGTGAGGATTGTCCCTCTCTCGGCGTCCCGTGCATGTATGAGTATGGCATGGCCAGTTCCCTCGGGCTTTGTCGTTGGTGTGGGCTCCCTTGCCAAGCTGGACAAGGAATTGCAACCGACAATTGTGAGCCAAAATACACCCATGGTTCCCTTACGCCGTTTGGCAGTGAGTTTAACTGCCACTTGCAGCGTGACTGCTATAGTGTGGTGTGTGGAAGCCGTGGGATCTGACACTGAGAAGCACCTTAGCTGGGCTAAGCCAGCAGCGAGGCTTGTGGCGTCCGTGTGGCGTCTCTCAACTAGAGGTTGGTGCTCAGAGAATAGCGGATGCTTGACATGGGCTGGCGCATCATCGGAGGCAGAACTGACACTCGATGGTTCAAGGACATAATCTATTGCATGTCTGTGCGTGTGAAGGGGTCGGGTGGGAGCGGGGACTGTGTGTTGTGCGTGTGAGGGGGTCGGGTGGGAGCGGGGACCGTGTGTCGTGCGTGAGGGGGTCGGGTGGGAGCGGGGACCGTGTGTCGTGCGTGAGGGGGTCGGGTGGGAGCGGGGACCGTGTGTCGTGCGTGAGGGGGTCGGGTGGGAGCGGGGACCGTGTGTCGTGTCTGAGGGGGTCGGGTGGGAGCGGGGACCGTGTGTCGTGCGTGAGGGGGTCGGGTGGGAGCGGGGACCGTGTGTCGTGCGTGAGGGGGGTCGGGTGGGAGCGGGGACCGTGTGTCGTGCGTGAGGGGGGTCGGGTGGGAGCGGGGACCGTGTGTCGTGCGTGAGGGGGTCGGGTGGGAGCGGGGACCGTGTGTCGTGCGTGAGGGGGTCGGGTGGGAGCGGGGACTGTGTGTCGTGCGTGAGGGGGTCGGGTGGGAGCGGGGACCGTGTGTTGTGCGTGAGGGGGTCGGGTGGGAGCGGGGTTCACAGACCAGCACTTCAGCCCTCAGTGCTCAAAGGCGAAGTGACTACATTCATATCTTCATCCCCGTCTCCCTCCTCTGCCCCAGCCTGCAGAAAGCCCCGCCCTGCTCACACAGCCTGGAGGCTGAGGAGAGGCAGCTGCTCAGGCCGGAAGTGACCCTTAGGAGAAGTGCTGGAAGGCATGACAGCCAGCTGTGGGCGTGGCCAGCGCGACCCTGGGGCCAGTGTACCTAGAGCCCCTCCATCTTTTCTGTGCTGGCCTCAGACTCCCCCTCCATGCCCAGAGGCTCCTCAATTCCCGACCGGCTCAGGAATAGCGCTGCAAGCCCCCGTTCCGTGTACTTAACATGTTGACAGCCACCTGTCCCTGTGTGGACGCACGCGCGTGTGCTCCTATATGTTTTGGAATCAGATAATGAAACAGAGGTCGCTGCTGGCAGCTGGTGGCTGAAAATGGACGCGTGTGTGGCATGAGGATGCAGCCTGGTAAAGGTGTCCGATCAAAAACTCTCTTAAAGTCTCTACAGTTCACATGTGCAGAGGGTGGAGTGCAAGGAAACACACGTTTAGATTCATCTATTTTGTCATCCGTTCACGTTTTAGAGGTTTTAAGTGGAAGCCGAGGGGCAGAGAGGGGCCCGCACCGTGCTCGGGGTCTCTTGGGGATGAGCCCTCGGCTCAGCGTCCCCAGAAGCACAGACCAGCACAGCACGCAAGGCTCCACGGGGACCGTCCGTCCCAGAAAGCCGGTCTGTCCCGGAAAGGACTTGGTACACACGGCTCCCGTCGGGTGTCCGTGTGATGCTGGCCCTGCCCAGCTGACCACCAGCCATCCAGTGTGGAGGTGCCTGGACGTCCCTTGCCTGCCCCTCTCCAAGCAGGGCAGAGAGGCCAGTGGTGCTGGCTGCCCGGGGCTGACCACTTCCCTGGCCTCGCCAGGGCTGGGGACCGAGGACCAGGGCTGGCTGAGGCCCGTCCTGCCCCCAGCCCATCCCCAGGCTGAGGGAGGAGCCCCAAAGCCCTGAGTTACTCTGCACCACTTTGCACTATGAAGCCCCCTCCTGCTTTACTGGGGCTCAGACACCCCCACTGTCAGTCGCTCTGTGGGGCTGGGCCTTCAGTTCCGGCCAGCTTCTGGGTCCACCGACCATCAGTGTGCCTGCCCGGAGCCCTGCTTGACACAGCGCCCACCAGAGCGCTGTCTCCCTGTGTCTCCCACAGGCCAGGCCCCGAAGGACTCTGCTATACACTGCTATACCCCTCCAAGGTGATGTATTCTAGAAGGTTCCTCCCCTGACTGCATCAGCTCAGCCCCTTCCCCAGAATCCTCTCCTGGGCACCCACAGTCAGTCCCGGCAGAACAACACCTAGCTGGTCTCAGGGGTGTCCCATTAGGGTGGGCGACCCCAGAGATGACCCCTGGGCCACTTCTGAGCGGGGACGATGGGCCCCGGCAAGCAGCGTGCCCAGGAGAGCAGTGGAGAGTGCAGCGTGGCTGTCTCTGCTGGCTCCCTGCTGCCTTCAGAGCAGAGACTCGACGTGATGCTCAAAGTGTCCAGCACAGAATCAGGAGGAGGAGCGCCCAGCTGCCCGGTCCCCCGAGGACAGAGGAAGCAGCTGTGTCCTCTGCGTGTTTCTGAGAACTCCCCAGGGTCCGGCGTGGACTTCCTCTCTCTCCCTCGCCACCTCCAGACTGATTTCTCTAACTTTTCTTCCCCTGAACCAGAAAGAGGCCTACACGTCAACACACCTGAAGTTAGGTGGGATGGAAGTGACCACTCCAGAGACAAAGATGGCTCTGAACCCCAAGGCACGTACGAGCCTCCTGTGTATGCTGTTGGCAAGCTGTCGGGCTGTGCTATCTCCCCCTCAGGACAAGGGGACTCTTCATAGCCATCTGGGTCCATCTGGGCGACTGGACTTCTTACTGACTCTGACGGGATGTGGGGGTCTTCCCGCCCGGTCTCAGGCAGAATGGACCATGGTTGCTTCACCTACCCATTCCCTACTGGTTTGGACTGGACTTGCGTTCACTGTCCCAAGCAGGTCCAGCAAGGTCTTGCTCCCAAGTGAAGTGGGTAGGCAGTGAGGTCCTCTTGTGCAGTGCCTTGGCTGGGGTGTCTTCTAGAATCTCACTTCGATAGTTTCAGAGCCATTTTTACCCCGTTTCTCTCCCTAAATGATGGTCCTGCAGCTTCTATGCCTGTCTAGGGGTACACTATAGGAACTGGGGGGAAGGTGGGCATGGGTCAGCCTCTCGGGGTCACTGTCACGTACCCCAAACCCGGCACAGCAGCAGTACTTCCTGTTGAAGGTTTCTGATGGCCTGACATTCTCCGGAGCCCACTGGAAGGGCAGGTGGGCTAAGCTCCTACCAGCCACGACCCACCAGCCACCCATCCATGCTAGGTGGCTAGGGGGCCTAGCCAGGGCTCCATGTGCTTGAGATGCCCCTTTCCCCCTGAAACCTCCTAGCATGTGCTTCAAAACAGGGCTCCAGTGGTCCTGTTTTTTCTTGACCCCCACTCTCCCATGCAGGAGACCCCCCACTCTCCCATGCAGGAGACCCCCCATTCTCCCATGCAGCACGCAGGACTATCCTCGCTGCGCTCAGCCTGCCGCGGACACGAGAATCCTCTGAACTGACTGCCCAGAAAAGGGGCCGGTACAACAGCTTCCTTTCCAGGATCATCAGAGAACATTCTAGATAGAAATCTCTCGCTGTGAACACCACACGCCCCGGGCAATGCTGACTTCATGATTAGATAAATTATAAGCCATTCCATTTATCTGCCCATCTCTCTAATTAGACTCCCAAGCCGGGTATCTGCCGCAGACATTTGGATTCCGCACCTTTAATCAAGGGACAGGGATGACGCACCTTCATCTCCAAGAGCCGCAGAGATAAAAGATTTACCCTGTTTACTTTGGATTAGAGAGGAGCTTCGACCTTGACTGGCGGTTATTGTTTTCTAGTCAACTTTCGATTGGAAACACTGTTGTCTTTCAAAAGAAACTAAGACCTGAGAAGTAAAGCGAAACACACAAAGGCCGGCCCACAAAGAGAGCCCGGACAGATCAGAAGCCCCTTATTAAAAGAAAATAACTAATTTCCCAGTGTTATTGCTTCCGGAGGCTGAGTCTAAGGCCGCAGTGCTTTCTAATCTCCGGAGCTACTGGGTTGATCCCGATAAAGCCTGTCTGGGTGATAACTAGATGCTTAGTAGGCTAATTATTTTGTTAATAAAATCAAACAAAATCGAGTAATTAAACAACAGGGAAAGGGTGCCTAAGTCCTGTCCTGAGCATTGTTGAAAGTTCAGTTTAACAGGGGCTTAGGATAAGTGAGGGGCGGCCTGGGGGTGGGAGGCTGGAGGTCTTCCGTTCTAGCTCCAGCTCACTGAGACCTGCGGCCGGCTCAGTGTCATGTGCAGCATAAAGAAGGGGCAGCAGGCTGCCACAGCTCTGTTCTCCGTTGACTCTGAGACCAGCTGTCAGAGCGAAGCCAGAGGCTCCGCTGTCCGACAGCCGGTGCCTGAGTTCTGCTCTCCACCTCCGCAGAGACTTGGATCCCAGGCGTGCAGCCCTCCTGAGATGCCACCAGCCACCTGTTCTGTTCTAAGCACCGTGAGACCGCGGGGTACCGGGCACCGCGAGACCGCGGGGTACTGAGCACCATGAGACCGCGGGGTACCGGGCACGGTGAGACTGTGGGTGTGCGGTTCTGAGCACTCTGCTGAGTCATCCACGGGGCTTCCTGGGGTGTCTTAGGTGGGCATGCACGTGCTCCTGCAAGGCCTGCAGGTGGGCGTCTGCATTCTCTGGAGTACAGCCCCCCACCCCTTGGGTCTCAGGGCGCAGGATTAGCAGTGGACTCTGGCCCTTCGCAAGCAGAGCTGATTCTGAGAGCCGGCACGGGCAGGAACTGTCCGTGGTCCTGAAGGGTTGGTTCAAGGGGACGCCCCCCCCCTCACGAAGCGCAGGGCTGGATGTGTCCGCGGAGGCTCTGGTGGGACCCCAGCCCTCCCCGAGTGGCAGATAAGGCAAGGCCTGGGGACAGGAGGGGGAGGGGTTGGGAGACGACATTGACATCTGTCACTGAGTCTGAGAACTCAGTGGTGGGGACTTCAATGGAGCCACGTTACTCTAGCCCGGAGCAGATGAGGGCCTTTACTACCGTCTGCCCTGGTAAAGAGCATCACGGGGTGCCTGGAAGAACCCTCCAGAAGGAGAGCACTCGCTCTCCCGGCTTAGTGTCCTAACTTCCACGCCCCATGGCACAGCCCTGCTCAGTGACCATTGCTTGGGGCGTGACCAACCCTCGCAGCCCAACAGGTGCGTGTGGTGCTCCTGTGTGTTCACGGACAGGGTTCTCCAGGCTTGTCCAGTGACAGCTAGGGGCAGCCGCAGACACTCCAGAAGGACAGAGAGTTAAATCACTTACATCCACGTGTGAGGATTCCATAACGTCCCTCGGGGCTGTATAGTCGATGCACGCTAATAAACAGGTGTCAGAGATGAGGCGGGCGTTGTGGGCCACACAATCTCTCCACAACCATCCAGTCTTGCTACAGGTGGGCTGCAAGCCCAGAGCTGTAATCATGAAGACGCAAGGTCAAGCACAGGGCCAGATATAGACTTCAGAGCATTTCCAGCCCCACCCTGGAGATGGTGACCAGTGAGGGGCCACACCCCCTCGCCTGGCTAGACTCGGCCTTGGCTCTTTGACCAGCGGTGCTGTCGGCCCTCGTGCTGGTGGCTCCGTCTCTATTGAGTGTTTCAGCCTGGTCGTCCAGAGCTGACCAAGAGCCGTCTTAGCACGCAGGCCGCTTCCCTGGGCCAAGCCGCTCCGTGGCCAGGTAGAGCCAAGGATGGCAGGAGCCCCTGTCATGGAGGGCTGGCTGGTGTCCTGCATCAGATCCTGCGTGAGGTGAGGATTTATCATCATTGGCTGAGTGACGCAAAGGGGGACCCCCCACGCCTAGCCACTGTCCACACTTGAGAGGACAAGACAGGGCCAGAGCCGGGCCCCACCCTTCTCGGCTGCCTGCCCTCCGGCCAGTCGCTTAACTGTGATGACATCTCACTATCTACATCTTGTCCCCCAAACCTCCTTGTCTGCAAGTGTTGCCAAGTCCCTAAGTGTGCAGAGTCACGTGGGCCTCTGTCCGCAGTGGCCTGGCCAGCAGGTCACGTTTCCCGACAGGATACCCTGGTGGAGAACGAGTGGGGAGCCGGCAGTGTACGGACACGTCCACGCTCAACAGGCAGCGTGTCCAAGCACCTTTCTGTCTAAAGGAATCAAGATTTAAATAATAGCAGAGAGAGAGAGGGAGAGAGAGAGAGAGAGAGGGAGAGAGAGAGAGAGAGAAAGAGAGAGACAGAGAGAGAGAGAGAGACAGAGAGAGAAAGAGAGAGACAGAGAGAGAGAGAGGGAGAGAGAGAGAGAGACAGAGAGAGAGAGAGAGAGAGGGAGAGAGAGAACTACTAACTATAGACATTACGTTACACAGAAAGATTTGGCACTTAGGATCTGGGGAGAGAAGTCTCGCCAGGCACCCTAGAAATAGTACACTCACATTCGATTCTCGCCCAAAACACAGACGCCATGTTGGCGCAGGTACAAGCTGTCTGTTTCCATACAGTCTGGGAGTCTGGAAAATAAACACGCCTGGAGCCGCCGCCTGCGGCCTGGAAGGACCCGATTAAGCCTCGAGCAGCAGTGCTCGCGATGGCTGGGGGCGGGCGGGGGGGCACAGCTGCGGGGCTGCGGATGCTCAGGGCGAGGCATTTGCTGCTTGAATCGCTCGTCAATAAGATCTGGCTGCCAGATGTCAGCCTAGAGCCTGGGAGACGCCCTCCCAGAGCCCGGACATGCCCGCCCCGTGGCCTGGCAGCGTGTGGACGAGGGGCAGCTGCCTAGGCCCAGTCAGCTTGACCGTCACCACCCCCACCCTCTCTCGGGGGCCTGAGTTCAGGGACTTGCTCTCCTCCCTCCTTCCCACCCTCTTCCTTTCCAAAACACATGTTCTAGACAGAGACCTTTGTCTGGCCTCCTGGGATGCAGCACCGAGCAGAGACAAACTACGGTCCTTTGGGGGCTCCCATCCCTCCCAGGGGGCAGACAGGATATTCCCAGAAAGCAGAATCTCAGATGGGGACAGGAGGGAGTCCGGCTGAAGTTTAGCTGGGGATTCAAGGGAGTCTTCTAGAAAGCGCCCGTCTAGCGAGAGCTGGAGAAGGGAAGGGGTGTGAACATCTGGCCACGGTGACTTGTGGACAGAGCCCATCAGCTGAGGGGCTGAGTGCGGAACCCAGCTCCTGGGCTGACCACGTGCCGAATCAAGCACTGGCCCGGAGGAGAGATGAGTCAGCAGGGAGCGACGAGCCCCTGCTTGGTCTCCCGGGACCCTCCTTTCTGCTGGCCCCACCCAGACCCGGGGTCCCCTACAACCCCTGTGTTCACATCTGTCTATTCCCCAGACCACCTGCTCCCACGACCTTTCCCATGTGGATGCGTGAGCACATTTGTGTTAGTGCGCATGTGTGCTTGTCTGTGCATGTCTGTGTGTGCATGTCTGAGTGTATGCACATGTGTGTGCACGTGTGTGCAGTCGTGAGTGTATATTCATGTGTTTCTATGTGTACATGTGAGCAGCTGTTGTATACATGTGCATGCGTATACGGCTGTGAGCGTGCACGTTCATGTAGATCATGTGTGTACGTGTGCTGTATGTGCACACTCGTGCTCCCTTGATCTGGCTGCAGCACACACAGCTGATAGGTTGGACGCACATCTCCCAGCTTTGCTTTGTGGATATCAGGTCACAAGGACAGTTTCGTGGTGCCACCAGGTGATCTGTCCCCCAAGGACACAGAAAGCATAGAGAAAGTCTAACTGTGGCTGGTTCCTGTGCCGTGGGGTTGTTTGCTCTCTGGAGCCCAGAGCAGGCTGAGGGACCCGGAGGACAGGTGAGGACTGGGTGCTGCTGCCACCCCTGGGCCTCAGGAGAGCAGGGACCGGAAGCAGCACTGTGAGGTGAGGGCGTGAGAGAAGCCACTTAGCAGAGACAAGCTGGACGCCTTCCCCACCTGGGCGCCATGTGATCAACAGAGCATGCTCAGACAGGCTGGGTGCCCTCCCCACCTGGGCGTCATGTGATCAACAGAGCATGCTCAGACAGGCTGGGCGCGCTCCCCATCTGGGCGTCATGTGCACAAATACCAACATGAGAAGGCCGAGGGCCCTGCACGTGTCCTGTGAAATGCCAGGCTCCTTTGGGTCCAAAGGCTTTGAGGGCTTTTTTGCTCAGCTCACTAGCCACTCCTAGCAAGCCTGGGCTGGCTTCCCTTTCTGAATATTCCTGTGCTAAACCATGTGTCCCTGGCGTAGTTCTTCTCCTGAGACACAAGAGCCTGGAGTCCAGTGTCCCAGAACACAGGTCCACGAGGGCGTTAGGCACACCCTCCTCGTCCTTCTCTTGGTCTCTTTTGCAGATATCAGACACTAACTGTGACCTCAAACTTCCTTCTGAGTCCCTGAAATTCTTCTGCGAGCAAGTCGAAGGACTCACAGAAGAAAGCCGTGCTTCCTGAATCAGTGCCACCGTGCCTGGGCCCCAGCAGCTCCTCTGCAGGCCAGAAGGCAGTGCCACGCCTGAGAGCAAGCCCCTCCAGGAGACCTGACTGTCCCACCCAGGAGCTCTGACCCTACCCCCCCTGGGACCCCTGACCCACATGCTTTCCTCTCAGAACCGCCGAGGCGCTGTGCTGAGCCGGGGCTTCTGGAAGGAAAACAGTCTTCCCAGCATCTGGGGACATGAGTTGGGAAGAATGACAGCTGTGCCCCACGCACCAGCTGCGGAGCGACTTCGTGGATGGAGAGGTTCGGCCTCTAGCTGCAGCAGCTACGCTGGTGGCCTCAAGAAACCGCCCCGGCTGGGCAGTCGCAGCACACAGCCTCGGCCAGCAGGGGGCGCTCCTGCAGCCTCCTCACAACGAAACCATCTCGGTGGGCAAGCGGCCGGTGGGGGCTCCAGGTAGAGACAGAACCACCCGAACTGTTAGTACTGCAAGCCCATGAGCCTGCAGCTCTGGCCCACCACGCAGGGGCATGCCCCAAAGCAGGCCGGTAGTTCCCAGGAGTGCGCAGTAAGGACACCTGCTAACTGTGTGCCAACCCCTCTGTGAGATGCCAGGCTGTCGAGGGCAGACCCTTTCTGGACCCAGAAAGTAGGTCACTGGGAGCCACATGCCAGAGTGGGCTCCCTCCTCCTCTTCCTTCTCCCTCGCCACAGCTCCTCCTCAGCCTGGGCCAGGAACCTCCAGCCCGTTGGGTCAGGTGCCGAACGAGGGGCTGCTCTGGGCACAGAACACAACTCTAGAGGCCAGGACAGCAGTGAGATAACTACACTCCACCGCCACAGCTGGGTCAGCAGAGACTGGGGAAGCTTCCAGAAGGCAATCAGAGCCCTGTTGACACCAGCCTTAGAAGACAGCCTTGGAAACCATGCAAAGCACTTACTTCTTCCTGATGATGCACTCTTCACTGGAGTGGGTGGCAGTAGCTGGAACCCTGATTGCTGACCTCATCGCAAGCTCCTGCATCCTGGGCTGGCCTCTCTGGGTCCCAGGGAGTTGCTTATTTTATGCAGCCCACCTTAGGTCTGTCTTGGGACACACACATTTACGCCCTGCCTCACACCTTTGCCGGGGCCCACAGACACATTCTTCAGGGAACTGCTTGTATGAGCAGCCCGAGGCTGCCGAGAGCTCAGAACCGTGAGGCTCGTCCTGCCAGCAGGTCTCGTCTCCTGCTGCGACCACGGCTCAGAGTTCCAGTGTGTGAGCTATTAGCCTCCTGCTCGCCGCTCGCTCCGTTCTTGCAACGCAAGACCAGAAAGAACTCAGGGAGAACCAGCTGCCTCACGCGGAGCCGCAAAGGTCATGAGCCTCCTGGTCAGCAGGGATCCCACATCCACACCCGGGGAGCCCTGGATTACCCGCCACTGAGAAGAAGGACACAATGGGCGCCCCCTGCACACATACTCACAAGTGTGTATGCACATGTGCATATGGACATATGTGTGTAAACACATGCACATGTGACACACACGCACACCTATTTTCCCACACATGCATGTGTGACAGGCACATGGCACAAACACACATGCCCCACGTGTACATGTGACATATGTAACACACCGGCACACATGATACACATGCAACACATGTGTGATGCACACAAGTGCACAAAAACACATGCACACATGTGACACACATTTAACACAAGCACACATGCCCACACGTGCATATGTGACACACATACACATGTGTACAAACACATATGTATGCACATATGATACATGTATACAAACATGTGTCCATGCACGTGTGACATACATGTAACACAGTAACATATACCCACACATGGGACACAAACACATGTGTCTGTGCATATATGACACGTGCACGCACATGCATATGTGACACACGTGCATAAGCATGTACCTGTGACATATGTGTACATGCACGTGCACATGTGATACACATGTAGCACAATCACACATGTGACACACACATGTACTAATACACATGCACATGTGATGCCACATGCACTCATAGCCGTGTGATCCCAGGATGTCCCGGCCAGGAGGTACCCCTGCTCCTCTCCCGCCTTCGCCCTGGCCTGGAGTTGTCGAGTCGAGCTGATCCGCCTTCTCATCCACTGCAGGCAGGGGACGTCCTGGGGCCCAGACACCCGGCACACTGGCAAATGGCCTCATTTCTCTGCATTTCCTGCTGGCAAGTTCCAGACTCCATTAGGCCCATTAAGGAAGCACATCTTCCCGGCATCCCAAGGGCCAGCGAGACACCCCGTGCCTCCCCCGACATGTTTCCACTTTCCGACAAAGAGAAGTGACATTCCTGCATTTTGTCAACTGCAAAGTGCTCATGGGCCATGTGGGAGCTGCAGCGACCCCAGAGGCCGATCAGGCAGCTCCTGCTTCTGTCCACACCTGTGGCCCATGGGGAGTTGCAAGTTGTGTCTCAAATTCTAGCATCTTCCAACTCAGAGACACCCAAAAGATAGCTCTTCTGATGCGCCCGCGTCACCATGCCAGTACACTTAGAGTGTGTGGAGCCTTCATGACTGTACATATGTGTGCGTGAAGACACGCACCTCGGCCTCTGGTGTCTGAGCCTCAGGCCCCCCTGCAACCAGCAGGTTCCGCCTCCAGCCGCTCAGCCTCAGCTCCGGCTTTTCTTGTAGCTCTGTGACTGTCTCACACCAGGAGCAGGCTGCGAAGGGTGATCGCCACAGCCGGAGTGGACACAGGCCATGAGGCTGGTCCTTCCAGGGAGGGGCGGCTGGACTGCAGAGCCCTTCTTTCCAGCACCACCCCCGAGATGCCAGGGCAGGGGAATCAGCCCGTGTGCCAAGACAGATGCTGGCGGTTTTTAGTCCTGGGCACTCCGGACCTGTGCTGCTCTGACGAGGATGCTTGCTGTCCAGTTACCTGTGTACACATCCTGTGCTGCGGACCCTCCACCATGAGCCTCGGGGCTCAGATCCCACCTCCAGCACACAGCTGCCTGCTCTGCGGTGTCCCTTGGCCACTGTGAGCACCGGAGCCGAGGCTCTGCGGCCTGCAGCTGATGGGCAGTAGCTCTTGGTACCGTCCTCCTTGGGCATTGGGACATCGTGTGAACCCTGCAAGCCAAGCCGTGGACTGCAGGCGGCTGTGAGTATTCTGCAGAGATTTTTGCCCTGGTCTTAAATGTGGACCCTGGCCCCCCCACGAGCTGGGCATTCCCCTTCCATTAGACTATCTCCTTGTCGGGTTTCTCGGGATTTAACTCAGCTACTAATTCTTCATAACTGTTGTGCTCAGACTGAAGCCTTCCATGGTCACATTGTATCTAACTGTCACACCCACAACCTCAGCGCCATATATGTAGACAACAGATGATACTGTGGATGTAACATGAGTGTGGGAGACGTTGGCAGACAGGCGGGAGAGGATTGAGCCTGTGAAGTGGGCACCCGGGAGCATTCTGCCCCTTTCATGCCCACATCTCCCAGGCAGGCCCTAGGGAAGGAATTCACGCAAAGGTGGTGCCAGTAAATATTTACTGAGTCAAACCATGGCGGGATTTCCATTAAGTCAGAATCGAGGTGAGCATTTCCATGGGGTTCTAAATAAAGCCAGATGTGTCTGCCTCTCCCCACTGCAGGTGGGAACCTCCCGGGGACAACGGAAGCGTGTGGAGTGACAGGAGACACACGCGTAATCTCGCACGGCCATATTTTGGTGAAGCCATTGAAATAGCAGAGCAGGAAATGTTTATTAACGGTGAGCGGCTCAGAAGCTACCGTGGGTTCCGCTTCCTCCAGATAACAACCCAATTATGTAAATGCATGTACTTTCCTCTTCAGAAATAAGGCTGGGAAGAATGGAATGGCAAATTCCAGCATGAAATTTTGACTATTATTTTTAACTTTCTGTGTGGAGGTAGCATAAATTTCCTGCTGGGAAGAGAAAGAGCCAGAAACTCACATCTGTATTCTTCCCAGAGAGTTTCTTCTTCAAAAAAAAAGTCTTTAAAAAGGCTCAGGACTGGGACGTAATGCTGACAGACACTGGGAATGATTAGGTCCTGCTGGCTACGAGGAGAACGGAGCGGGCGGCTGCAGTGACCGGTCCAGAGCAGTACAGCACGTGGGGCCCAGGTCTGAAGGACATTGGCCGCTGTGCTGGTCACTCCTCCAACCACCCTCCAGGGGACTTGTGCTCCTGATGCAGCTAATGTAGCATGAGGGAAAGGGTGAGTCTGTCCCAAAGGGACCTGGAAGGAAGACCTAGCATTCGGGGTAGATAGCCTCCGAGCTAATTACTCTGCCCCTCCATGACTGGAAGAGCCAGGGAAATGCTAAGGAGAAGCCGCTCCGGCTCCTGGCCATCTTTGTGGCCACAGGACGAAGTCACTCTTGGTCCTGGCCATTTGGAGGCTTTCCTTTACAAGGTTCAGGAGAAGGAGGAATGTGGCCCCTAGGGGGCGTGGTTATCGTGACTGACAGTCTAGATTATACAATCATGTCTATACTGCGCAGGACCCTCCCCACAGTGCACCTGCTCTGTTCCCATGCCCACCCACACGCATAGGCACAAGACTGGGAATAGGGGGTTGCTGGGAAAGTTCGCTGAGCACACAATTCTGTCTCATCGCACATGTCCAAAACCAGTGTAGGCTGCATCAGCCTTCCCGTGCTGATACCCACGTGCAAGTGGAGTGTGGCTGAAAGAATCTAAGTTCAATGAGGAGCAAAGGAGTCGAAATTCTCTATGATGCTTGGTGCTGGTATGTGAGTGTGTAGATGGTGTGTGTATGAGAGTGTAGATTGTGTGTGTGTGTGCATGGTGTGTGAACACATGGTGTATGTATATGAGTGTGTGGGCTGGTGTGTTTGTGAGAGGGTGTGTATATAATGTGTAATTGTGCACATGTGTATGTGTGCTGTATGTGAACGTGTATGAGTGCATAGGTGTGCGTGCATGTGAGCGCGCAGTACAGCCGGCGAGGAACCTCATCTGCTAGGTTCTAGGAGAAGAAGGTGCAGCCTGGTCCAAGCCAAGCGCAGACCCAGGTGTGCTAAGCTAGCCCGTGCTTGAGAACTCATTTGTGTGAGACCCTGGCCATCTGCTGTGCGCCACAGAATCGGCCCATGGTGGCATCTTTGACGCTACAGGGCGTGATCACACCAAGGGCTGCCGTGGGCGCGGGGGGTTGCTGTGGGCACAGGGGCTGCTATGGGCGCGGGGGCTGCTGTGGGCGTGGTTCTCATCAGAGGAGACACTGCTCTCGAGGAGGAACATGGCTGCCGTCCTAGTCTCCTCCTTCCCCTCTCAGCTGGTGTTGTTTCCTTCCCTCTCCTCCCTTGGCCAGCCAGTGCCCCTCCCTCAGCCAGTGCCCCTCCCTCAGCCAGCCAGTGCCCCTCCCTCGGCCAGCCAGTGCCCCTCCCTCAGCCAGTGCCCCTCCCTCAGCCAGTGCCCCTCCCTCAGCCAGTGCCCCTCCCTCGGCCAGCCAGTGCCCCTCCCTCGGCCAGCCAGTGCCCCTCCCTCGGCCAGCCAGTGCCCCTCCCTCAGCCAGTGCCCCTCCGTCAACCAGTGCCCCTCCATCAACCAGTGCCCCTCCATCAACCAGTGCCCCTCCGTCAACCAGTGCCCCTTTCCTCAGTCAGTGCCCCTCCCTCGGCCAGCCAGTGCCCCTCCCTCGGCTAGTGCCCCTCCCTCAGCCAGTGTCCTTCCCTCAACCAGTGCCCCTCCGTCAACCAGTGCCCCTCCCTCGGCCAGTGCCCCTCCCTC